>PDIM01000005.1:0-115416 GCA_002811675.1 Ichthyosporea sp. XGB-2017a | reverse complement strand
AACCCTAACCCTAACCCTAACCCTAACCCTAACCCTAACCCTAACCCTAACCCTAACCCTAACCCTAACCCTGACCCTAACCCTAGCCCTAACCCTAACTCTAACCCTGACCCTAGTCCTGACCCTAACCCTAACTCTAGTCCTAACCCTAACCCTAACCCTGATCCTGACCCTGACCCCTAACCCTAACCCTAAAGGGTCCAATTCGGCAAAAAAAAAAAAAACTTCTGATTAAGAATATGCAGTGAGTTATCTGTGATTCTGTCATTCAGGTCTCAGAAGAGTCCTGAGTAGCCCAAGATCTTCTGGATTATCTCATTGGGAAGACGAGGGGCAGCAGCAGAAGCAGAAGCAGGAGGAGGGGGACAAGGAGCGTCAGCTTTGGGTGGCACATCCCTCTCCTCCACCTCCTGCTCTACTGCACGTCTCTTCCTTGAAGGCTCCTCCTCAACTGATACAGCATACTTAGGGATCACAAGTGTCTTGGTCTGTGTGTGGCGCCCTCCCCTCTTTCCTACTCCTTCTCTGGTCACTGGCGAAAGGAACACTCCTGATGCGTCAAAACACAAATGTTACAAACAAAACAAGAAAACAAAAAGAGGAGTAGGAGGAGGAAATACCAAACACGCACCACGTGGTGCTCCACTCGGTACCTGAAATTCCAAAAATCAAAAAAAATCAATGAGGCACGAAGGGCCGGAGGCGGGCAAAAACAACTGATGTCTGCAGGCCTCGTGCCATCAAGTCTCAAGAATGTAAACCCCCTGGAGAGTCGAGCCTCGAGAAGCCCTTCCCGATCCTGGGGAGAACCACACGTTTTTAAAATGGCCCGACTTAAGCATTTTTCTTTCATTCAAAAATTTTTTCCAGGAAAGTTTTCCCCTTTGTACCTACATTCCTGGGCGAGGAATTCCGGGGTCCTGGATTTGGACATTCGGCATTCCGGACCAAATATAACCAGCGGGAACACTTTTCACTTACTATGTATTTGTTGTTGCCGCTCAAGCTTAATTTGCTGTGCCTGAGGACTCTCGAAAAAATCCCCCCCCTGGGAACTGACCAACGCCAAAAAGGACTCTCAAAAATTGTCCTAAATATGGGACTGGCTGCTGATGTTGTTTTTGTCAGGTAACTAGTTTTTTCTCGAGGACTGTACTGGTATAGTACATAAACTGCAGAATGCATACTTGTTGTTCTTTGCTTTGTTTGGTTTAAGTATATTCCCTGTTGTGTGACAATCCAGTCAGGAATCCAGTTCATTGAAATATTCAAATCTGTATGTTGCTTTGTATCATGAATAACAGATTGTCATTCGTAGTGCTTCTTTGCGCTTTGGTGCTTTTCACTGTTGCTCAAACAACATGTGGTCTTAGGATTTCATTTAAGAACCCTACGGTTGGCCAAATCCTGGAATTTGCCAGAGAGCAGGACAATATTGACGGACACAAAGTGTTGGAGAATGTTAACAGATTTATCAGATTCTCTAGAGAGCCAGTACCAAGACAAGATAAGTATCTCGCCGCTCAAAGTGCTTCGAAAAGTAGATTTGAAAAGCGAAATGATCAGTCCCCAACCATGACCATTCCAGATTATGACTCTGAAGCTGAGCAACAAATTAGAGCACAGACACTCCTGGGAATTCAAAGTGTTATTGAAAATGTGGAAAGGGCATACAGTGTAATCCCCTTTCCTGAAGTGTACAAAATGCCTAACGGGCTTGCTTTCGACAATTTAACGAACACCGAGGCAACTGCTACTCTCTTGATTTTGAAAGATTTAGGCATTGTTTCTGCCACAGCGAATCCTGGGCAGTCTGAATTTGTCGCCGGGACACTATTGGGCAGTAACCCTCCTATTGACACTTTGGAAGATCTTGAAGCCCTGTATAATTTGTTCACGGACGCTCTTCCTGTTCCTTTTTCATTAAAAAACTGGAGAGATGACGCTAATTTTGCCGATCGTAGGTTGACGTTTGCTCCACATCTTCTGAAACGCGCAACATCTTTGCATTTTGAAGTTGACTTGACTAAAGATGAGATAGAAAGCCTTTGTGGCGTATCGAAAACTGTTGAACAACTCCTAAAAAGCAAAAAAATATTTGAAGTTAATATGTCTGATTTCGGTAAATATAATGACGCTAGTGCTCCGTATAAATACATTTCAGGCGCCCATGGACTCTTTTGTGATGGTAAAAAAGGACTGATGCCTGTTGCCATTCGCCTAGATAATGAAATTGTCTATACTCCTATTAAGAGCACTGAGTCTGAGTGGACTCTTGCTAAGATAGCGATGAATGCGGCGGAACAATGTTGGCAGAATGGAGTCCATTTCTATAAAGCGCATGTGTGGTTAGAGCCTGTTCGCGTGGAAATGTATAGGCATATATCTGTGAACCATCCTTTGTACCAACTTCTTGAATACCATTTTAAGCTTCTGTTTGGTACAACATCCTTAGGTCTGACTACTCTGTTCACAGACAATACTCCTCTTGATAACTTTTTTGGTTGGGGAGCCCCAGGCATGATGGCAATGATGACTGATTTTCTTGATGATTCCCAAAGAGAAATCACAACCCCTTTTCCCGATAGTCTTAAAAGAAGAGGTATCCATACGCTTAAGAACAACAGGTTTGCAGAAATAGGAATGGAATATTATAAAGCAATCAAATCCTTTGTTACTAGATATGTGGAGCGAATGTACCACACTAATTCCGAATTGGTAAACGACATGGAAGTGCAAAGCTGGGCAGCTGCTGTACAGTCCCCGAGCGGAGGCGACTTTCAGAGATTCCCTTCCAAGTTTGAGAAAAGAAAAGAGTTAATTGAAATAGTTACGAACATGGTGTTCCAGACGACATTCAAGCACAACACAATGTCTTCAGATCTTGTGTGGCATGGCATGGGGCTCCCAAATGCGCCTTTTGCTCTTTGGGCTCCATTGCCAACTGAGCATGGTGTAGAAGTGAATCTTAGGCAGTATCTAAGCCCCAATCTACAAGTTATTCTTGCTGAAATCGCACAGTCCCAAGCGTTTTACAGAAACATCAGAGCCGAAGATAATATGCTGAATATTTACACAGAGCACATTCCACAGTTTCATGATTTTGCCCCAGACATTATTTGGTCCCTCAGAAATGACATTCGTAAATTAAAGGATAAGTATGATAGCATGGAAGCTAAGAGAGCGGTGGGCAAACCTCGTTACAATGCAGGTGACCCTGTAAGATGTCCAACCCATTCTTGGGTTTAAATTTTTAGTATTTTGCGGCTTTTGCCAACGCGCATAGAACAATTTTGAATTCACAAAATAAAATAGCATTAAGTTCTGTACTTTTTTTATTTCGATACCATGTTTCAGAGTGTGGATGGTGAAACTGCGACAGTGTTTGTACACGAAGGCCGCCCTATACACATTACGACTCAGTCCTTTAAAAGAAAATACTTTTGCTGTGTTGCCATACGCTTGGTGTTGTCCAAAGAGACTATTGGCCCTTCGTTGAAAGAGGGGGTAAGTAATTTGAAGTGGATTTGAAATGAACCATTCGAAATAAAGGCGTTGCAAAAATGGAATTGGCTGTAAACATCAAATTGACAATTTTTACAATTTCGTTTGTGTTGTTCACTCTTTGCGCGGGGTTTGACGGAATTGTTATTGTATCATCTGTCATTTGCTTATTTTGCCAGAAATAGGAATAGAATGTTAAAGGTAGAGAATTTGAAGAATACAGAGGGGTAAAGTAAGCAAATCTGAGCTTATCAAGCTCCAGATGCTCTAAATTTTTTGAAGCGGTACTAAATGATTGGAGTCCGGCGTTTGATTGCGAAAGCCCATCCATAACAGCAGAGTCAGAACTGAAAATGTATCTCATATCCCTTTGCTCGTTTATATCCACGGGGTTGTGTAGCCTTAGATAATAGTATAAGCTTACGTCCCGTATATTTTGGAACTGAAATAAACCCAAAGGCTGATCGTCAAAAAATAATTTAAATGCACACTGTTCCAAGGTAAGCGAACTTTCTGTACAAGTTGATATAAAGGCCGTTCCGGTTGTGGACATCGCCTTGGTGGGAAAAGCTTTGACGAAATAAACCGAATTCTGTACCGAATTTACACTGTTCATAAAAGTGCTGAGCATCATAATATCATCTGTGCGAACTGCGTTTTCAAAAAAGACCATTTGAAGTGATTCTGGGTACATGGTGGGTGGATGACTTTGCAATGGCATGTATGAATCAATATCAAATAAAGGCTCATTTGGAGGAGGCTTCACTACAATTTCGGCTATTCGAAACTTACGAAACACCCCAATCGATTTACGAACGCCAAGACGTTTCAAATATGGCTTACCCTTAATGTCTGAATGGGGAATTCGGAACCGCAATCTTCCCCACTCCCTAAACTCAACTTCTACTGAAGCAAAGTAACCAACCTCAATGTTAGTCTTATCTATATATAAGTCTTCCTCGATGGGTCGTCCATGACGAAATTCAAACCCAGTGACCATTACACCTGTGGTAGATTCGGGTTTGACGAAGCTAAGAGTACTCATACTTGCCAATAATCGCTCCATATGTTTCATTCTCCATAGTTGACTACCCATGCACCCAATAATAATATCCTGGATGTTGTCAACCAGTTCATCTTTAAACAGAAACCTGTTCAAATTGTTCTGAAAAACTGCTGACCAGGTGGAAACTCTATCCTGCAAAGTGTATCTACTCTGCGATTCTGAAATTAACGCAATATAATCTTTTGAAAAGTCGCTCATCAACTTGCTAATTTCTTTGATAATAGAACTTTGGGCAGCATAAGTGTACTTTGAAGGAAATCCTGCGGAAGATCCAAGTTTGGATGCCACTGAGAACGCTTCCATATTCAGGGCTGCGATTCGAGCTTCCGCTTTTTGGGGGTCCCCATAAAAATCGATAGTCTCATCGAAAGTTCGAAGAAAGTCCAAAAAAAGAAAATCCATTGATAATTGCTCCACTAGCAGCTCTTTGGACCCATACGTCTTTGCCAAAGTCCCATACTTCTTCGCTAGATCGACCATCCCATAAAAGAAGTCCCGCACCACATCATTTCTTGTTTTCATGCTTTGGTCTACAGGCGACCGAAATGTAAATTTGCTTTTCCAGTCCGTTATTTTATCTTTTTCAATCTCATTCCTTAGCATTGGGCGACTGCGCAAGTCTGACTCAAAAGTACCTTCACTTTTCAGAATCGCATTTTCGAATTCCTCCAACCCTTGTTGTGGGCTTTTCTTCAAAAATGTGATTTTGTTAATGGGGCTCAATGACACTTGAAAACACTCACACAAGCGAAAAATTTCTTCGTATAGTGCTTCCTTTTGTATTGGCCCTGGGTACAACCGCCACAGTTTGTTTTGACTCTCCCTTTCCAAAAGTTTTGAAAGGTATTCGGAAGATACCATAACACGGTCTCCTTTTTGAAACATATGCGGGTAGAAGGAAGCAATTAATTTTTTGCTTACTTGTTCTTTAGTTTCTAAAATCCCCAAAATTTCATTGGTTCCTTTTTTAACACCAGGACCTTCAAGCATTCCCTCATTATTAAAATAAAATTCTTTAGTTAGCCTCTCTCCCCGTACATGAAATGTTCCCTTCCTAAATTCGTCATAGTACATTACACCACTGCCAATTGAGGATTTCCCTACGAATTTGAGGGAGCTCATCGTAAGCATTCGCTCTGCAACAAAAAAATTGCTAAACAATTGACGCGCATTTTCTGCACAATCTAGAAGAGCTTGTTTTGTCTGCACTAAAAGCCAATACGAGTTTGGAATTTCACTTTGCAGTAGAGAAAAGGTATAAGCCTGCTTAATTGCCGCTAATATGACAAGCACCGGGGGAGCATAAATGTTGTTCAGCACAGCCCCATGCAAGCCAACCCCAACTTGAAAACTGCGGCGGCGACGGCGACTGTAAGATATGGCTGCCGAAATTTGACCTCCTATGTGTGTGTTTAATTCTTCCAAAAAGGCCATTGTAGATTTTGAACATGCAAGACTATCCCCTGAGCTCTTTAATGAGCACTTTGATTTAACTTTGGTTATCCATTCTCGAATGCCATTTTCGAATTCGCCCGCATTTGCTCCAAATAAACTATAGAGATAAGCGACACTTTTTTCAAAAGTACTCGTGCTTGAAATCATTATATTGGTTAGGTTATAATCTCGAAAAATAGTCATTGAGTCAACTTGAGCTGCAAACTCTTTGACGGTTAGAAGAATGATTTCATCCAGCAAGGCCTTATTCGATGATTCACGAAACTCGTCTGTGTTGTTCAGAAACACACTTTCAAAAAAACCAGCTGTTTGGCGTGCTGAACTCACCTCAAACAGAGTATGCACAAAGTTTTTAATTCCCGGTGAAGCTTTAATGCCGTATTTTCCACTGAATATGCTTAAAGCTGTCATGTTATAATTGCCAATAATATCATCTTTGCCAGGACGGCCTAAAGAATTGGTGAAATTAGCAACTAAGATTTTCCTAAAGTGCTCTTTTTTGGCAGCGCTAACTGGAAAGGGTATACTCTGAACAAAAAGATCAGTGACCTCTTTGAGAAAACGGACATTTCGCATAAACATTTTGGACGGCTGATTTACCAAGTATTCATATGCAAGCTCAGTGAATGAACTGCTTTTAAGAAACTCTCCTAGAAGATAGCCATTTCTAGAGCTAGAAGTAAATTCAGTCACAGCAGGGAATGACTTGCTAATGATAAGCTTCGTTACTTTATCATAAGTTTCTCTTCGTTCTTCTGACAGGTCTTTTCCATTTAGTTTTCTGTTTAGCCCACGTCTTAATTTCGCAGCTTGTGTGTTAAAGAAACCAATATCAATACCAGTGCCCATATATTTGTATCCATTTATACCAGTAATTAATGGCGAATCCACCAAGGGTGGTGCCCCGCCAGTTTCTAAGAATTGCCATTTGTTAAGACGATTGTCTGCATAAATATCCTTACACTGACCATTTCGAAGGTATTCAAGCGGTTCATCTAATTTTGAAGTCATATTCCCAAAATTGTAGAAAAATACCATCGGGCACTTGTCAGATATAGGTTCCCAGCTTGAATCGTACACCGTGTTCAGTTTCTTGGGTATTTGCAAAACGAGTTGAAGAATAGTTCGGGCAATATATAGATGTGTAAGCTCCTGGAAGAAGCCATCTTTGTCCTGGTAAACAGTTTGCCGAAGGGCTGAATCTCCATGCAAATACTTTCGAAACGCTTCGTATTCTGAAAGGGGAGGGAACAGCTCCTGTTGACGGTAGGTGTCAAACTGAGGACTTGCGTAGTAAAAATAGATGCACATACCACGAATCTCTTTCTGTATCAAAGATACAACTGATTGCGTTTCATCGTATGCCATTATGTAGTTAATGGCTTCTTTGGTTCTAACTGCGTCATTTAAATCAGAGTAGTTAAGCTTGTGAAACGTTTCTAAGCCAGGAAGAGCTCCAACAAAAAGTTTTCCGATGTGTGAAGTCTGGTAAACACTATACATGAGCATGAAATTAGTACTCTTCTCTTCTTCTTCAATTCGCATTATATCGTCCATGGTATACCCAGCGCCCAACCAATGGTGATTAGCTTGGGGACTTGAAATGAGAACGGGTTCTGAGGACGAGTCTATAGCAACTCCCTTGCGACATGCTTCGATAACCCATTTGTTCGGAACATAATACCCATTGGATGCTGGGGGAGAAACACTGTAATCTTCACTCCACTTCATCAGATGAAATTGGTACCCATCCATTCTTCCTGTTATCCAACCGAGCTTTTGATAATTTCCTTTGTGCAAGGGCCTGTAAATTACTTTATAAAGGTTTCCATTTTCATCTTCAATGGCCAGTACATCATCTTCAAGTATGGCATTCTGGCCCCAGCCTGTTGAGTGACCAGTGGCAAAACTTCCCTCCGAGTGTATTTTGTTCAGGAATCTTAATAGGGGAGTAAAACACCTACTTTTGTGGTCAGGTGATATCAATATGGGGCTTATCTCGAACCGAACAAGACTATAAGATGCCAACAAAAAGCGAGTATTTAGCATAGCCCTACCTCGTGCAAAAGCAGTGTCCTTGTACAGGCTATGCACTGAAATCAACGGATTGTTTAATTCAAAATTCCCGGCCTTGCTCTCATCAAGCAACTGCGGATTGCTGCAGTACGGCCCGAGCTTTTTGAAGCACCGTACATAACCGTTGTCTATGCCGTTGTTGCTGATCCTGTTTGCGCAATTTACTTCTCCTAAATCGTGCACCGGCTCGTATTCATATCGGCAAATGCAAACCCCTTGGAGAGCAGAATAAGTCACGCTATTGGGACAGCGATAGAAAACAAAGTCGTTTGATGCAGTCTGATTTTGCCAATATTGTAAGCTACCTAATTGAGCAGCCTTTTGATTAAAAGAATAAATGTCTTTTTCATTGTGTTTTTTGGCAATCACAGGAGAAGATACATTCAAAGCATACGCACTCATAGGTAGTAAATTCTCGTACGTTTGATAATACTCATACAGAGTCGGTTGAAACATTATATACTCAGCCATGGTGTTTGTAATTTTTTGATACAGCTCCAAAGATCGAAGTTGAAATGATGGTCGGTTGGGAATGGAAGAGTCTATTCTGAAATTTAAGCTAGAAATCGCCGACATAAAACCTTGCATTTTCCCTTTTTCCGAAGGTGGGTAAAACTCATTTTTGAGGCAGTAAATCTGTGCCGTACTTTCGTCAGCATAAGTTTTCAGCTCTGGGTTGGCGCAATGACAAAAGGCTCTTTTAACGAATGGTGAAATATGTACCATACCAAAGTTATGGTCACTGTCATAAAGGGGGCCAGTCATAACAATCTTTACCAGCTTTTCGTTATTTTCACTCATCTTATGACATTCGCACATATCCGCGTCTTCCGAAAAATCACAGTTTGAATACCGAAACTCATTAACAACAACGTGGTAGCCTGGTATAAATCTGTCAAGTTTAGTGGCTTTCTTGTCAAGCTGATCCCTCAACTTAACAACGATGGTGATTGTGAAGAGTAAAAAGAGTAGCAGAAACGTCAGCCACTGTCTCTGCTGATTTGTTTTAACAACTGCCATTGTTTATACAAGATTGGCAAGCGATGTTACCCAGCATGTGATTACAACAAACTTATGATGCGAAAGGCGGGGCGGAGATGAGAAGTTAGCAGTTGTGATAGTAATGGTACTTGACAATAGATACAATTAAAATTTCCACAATATATACTCCTTCGCTCTGTTTCATGCAATTGCGACAGCGATATAGCTTGTTGTCTTGTAAGTTTAAGCGTCTCAATCAGACTGATAGTGCGAGTCTATACGCCTATAATCACCGTGGAGCTTCGGAAAATCTGTGCTAAGTCATAAGTGGCCTATTATTTTTATAACGGTGACTTGTATGGTGCATTCCATAGTTACAAGCAAATAGAAAAGCCAAAAAAAATAAATCCCGTGCAGCCTGCTGCTGCATCTTGCAGGGCCCTGGCAACGTCTAGTAGTAATTTAGGGTTGAGAGTTTTACCTTTCAATTATTGCAACTGGCACTTTCATGAATCCACCTGGTCCTCTCGTACTGCAAATGCAATTTTACATTTGTATCCAAAAGGGAGCTTAACGGACCTTGTGGCTTTATTTCTCATTCGGGGACCGAGCTATACTGTACTCTAGAGTTTCGCATTCGGAGAAGGAATTGTTTTTGGTGCTTCATGAGTCCTAGCTTGTTGCATATTTTGAATTCGAAGGAAGAAGAAGAAAAAAGCAATTTACAGTCGTTTACATTTTAGCTAGAGAGCAATAAAGTCTAATTCGTCTAATTTGCAATATGCCCGAATATGCCCAACTTGACTATGTCTGTCCAACCTAAGGGCGGGCCCTTCTTCCATAAGCTGCGGGCTCTTTTTTTCAAACAATTGACAAAAGTGGACCCGGTGATATGAAAAATGGTCCCGCCCTTAGGTTGGACAGACAATATAGTTCGGCAAAGGGTCGTTGTTGAATGGTTGAAGACATACACAATTCACAGTAACCAACTTACCACCTAGCGACAAAGAAACAAAGCCGATCCTTGCTGAAATACAGAAAAACCGCTGCGTACGTGTAGGCCATGTAGAAGATAGAACCTGGGTAGTACCGGGGTAGTACCTGTATAGTACTCCGTGTGGATATTGGCGGCCAAAAATGCCAAAACTGTACAGTGAGAGAACAAGTGAATAACTGGTGATAAAGCATGAAAAAATGAGATAAGATGGATTTGTTGAATAGCTTTCTCTCTTCTGAAGCGCCTTACCTTCTTCATGAACCCGATAGCAGGCCCGATAGACCGTAAGCCTTGCTCAAATGGAAACATTGCCTCAGCTTCATAGTAGATAAGTCAACGCCTGGTCTTGCATGAGGAATTCCTCTAGGGCCCTCAAAAGGCACCGCACATTGAACTACCTCTTTGCAAATCCGTGAGACTTCACCAATATTTGGCACAGTGGCACTTGTATACATCTAGGTGAAACTTGATACTTGAGGTATGAGTGATCATTCGGCTGTGGCCAGCAACCCGCGTCCATGTGTCAACTCTTTCTTATAAAGAGTTTGGCCGGTGGGCGGTGAACTGCAGTAAGCCGTGCAGTAAGCAGTTGCACTCGTGAGACGTTGCACTAAGGAGAGCTGTTGGCGGCTTCACAGAGTACCACATCACACATGGCCCGTGCACAGAGCACATCACTCCACAGTCATGCATGTCTCATGAATCATGAATCATTGGAGCAAAATGCAAAAATGGAAAAAAAAAGAAATAACCGAAAATAGTATGGGGCACGCCTGAAAGGGGCCTCATTATACCGGCCACCGGGTGACTGTTAACGGGTTAGGGTTACTGAGATAGCTTTACTATAATATCTATCGTCTATAAGGGTTACGATTCTGTCCAGACTCCATGTCGTGATCCAATGCCTGGAAAGGAAATCCCATCGTGCATCCTGCAGCTCCTCCCCCCTCCGCGCCCCCTCGACCAGACCCCAGTCCCCATGCACTCTTCTACATATAGTACTCTAGAGCTGACCTGCACTGAACCACACCCCTTGGCCCTTGCATAATATAATGTATGTGATTCATGTAGACGTGCAGTTCCATCTCATAGATTGACCTGGAATAGCTTGAACCGTTTTGCAGACGCGTAAGGGACTTGAAGGAGATGAATCTTAATTCTGAACAAGTGCAAGGTCCCTGTGTGTGATATATTTTCTCCTCGCGCTCAACTGGATTTGCGTTTTATTTTATCATTGTCCTTTTTTGTTATACATTGTAAGTATTCAATATGCAAACGGAAAGAGATTCCGGACAACAAATGTACTCGTCGCCTCCGGGAACTGAGACAGACGACGAAGAACGCGAAAGAAATTTGCATGCCGGTTATTTGCCTTTAAAACCTGATGAAGACTATAAGTGGGGGCGGAGTAGAGAGAAATTGAACTTTGAGCCGAGAGCCTTGCATGCGTCTCGCTCATTTTCCTCCTTTGATGGGTCTGATGTATCGGAGGGCGATCATGAGGTTTATCAAACACAAGTGATAGAAGAATATGTCTCGGAAAAAACCTACTACATAAATGTTCTTTCGCGAGATGAGCGTGACGAACTGCACTGGATTTTTACCTGCTTTCAGGGATGGCCTCTGCTTAACAATGTCCAATGGCTATTGGCAGAGGCGCGTCTATATTTTGGGTCTTCTGGCTATAGAAGCTACGATAATTATATTGGGAAGTGCATATTCCCATACCCATTAGAAGAAATCAAGAGACAAGTAATGATCTCCGATAGAGTTCAGAGAGTAATTGAAAGCGCCCAAGATTCGAGGTATTTTAGGAGACCCACTCTTCATAGTAAAGCAGAACAAATCTTTGATAGAATGGCCACGGATTTCAAGTATTCTTCGGCGACAAAGGCGGTGGCATACTTCATTAATTGTGTTTTTCAACAATTTTATAGGGGATTGCACGTTCATGAAGAAGATTTTGAAAGGTTGAGAAAGGTTGCAATGAAGGCCCAAAATGAAGGGGTTTCTCTTGTCTTCATTCCGTCCCACAAAAGCCATTTTGACTACCTGGTTCTTGCTTACATATTTTTTCGCTTGGGGATTTCCTTGCCACATATTGCTGCGGGAGATAATTTAAAGATGCCATTTGTGGGCGAAATTCTAAGATGGTGCGGAGCCTTCTTTATCCGAAGGGAGTGGGGGGAGGACAATCTGTACAAAGCGATTGTGACCGAATATTTGGAAGTCCTGTTGAAAAATGGATATAATCTTGAATTCTTTATAGAAGGGGGGCGCAGCAGAACGGGAAAGCTTTTAAAGCCAAAGTTCGGATTTTTGAAAATGATAACAGACCTCGTGTTAAGTAATGCTGTTAGGGATGTCATTCTGGTGCCAATATCAATAGGACATGATAGAGTTATGGAAACGGAAGGATTTGTGAATGAGCTTTTGGGGCAAAAGAAAAAGAAAGAAACTGTAACAGGCCTCGCTCAGCAAAGCGCATATTTGATCAACCCGCCTAACATGGGTAGAATCAATATTCGCATTGCTAAGCCTTTTTCTCTTAGAGAATATATCGAGTTGCAGCAAGAGCAAAGACATAACTTTCACCCTGAAATTCGCGAGAGCTGTAAAAGTCTTTTGCTTAAAGCCCTTGGGTATCGTATATTGGACGACATCAACTGTGTTACTGTCATTACGCCAACTATGCTTGTTGGTACTGTTCTTCTAACTACCAGAGGGCGTGGTATTGCTCGGGATGAGCTTATTAAAAAAGTAGACTCTCTGCGAGCAGAAATTATATATAACGGAGGGAAAGTGGCTAAATTCAGAGTTGGGACAACTGGTGAAGTTGTGGACCGGGCTGTCAGGGTATTGGGTGACCTTGTTCAAATTAATGTGCTGACGCAACCTGTATATATTGCTGCAAAGCGGTTCGAGTTGAGCTACTACCGGAATGCGGTATCTCACATTTTTGTTCGCCAAAGCCTTGTTGCTCTTTCACTTTATGCACACATCAAATCGAATAAGGGAAAAACTTCTGAGGTGCGTCGCAGCAAATTAATAGATAATGTTGAGTACCTGACTCAGCTTTTAAAGCTCGAGTTTGTTTTCAAACGACAGTCGGATTTACAGAGAACGTTGCAAAAGGAAAGGGGGGAATATAACGAAGACACTCTTCAGGTAAACTTTGAAGAAGGTATGGATGCTCTTATTGAAAGAAATATTTTGAAAGCAAAGGGTGATATGATTGAGCTCTTTCCTCTGGAACTTGAAAGCTGGAGTGAAAAGTACGCCTTTCTGTGCATGCTGATGTGGCCAATAGTTGAATCGTACTGGCTGGCAAGCGTAGGGTTGTTGTCCTTGGAGCCTTATGAAGTGGTTGACGAAAGAATGTTTTTAGCCGATATTCAGGAGTTTGCAACAACTTTGTATTACCAAGGTGATCTGAACTACTATGAATCTGTTTCTGGGGATGCGTTGGTAAATTCCTATGTTCGCTTTCGGGATATGGGTATTATTAACAGAGTTTTGTGCCATCAAGAAAGCAAAAAGCCTGTGTACGTAATTAGCTTGACAGAACCCTTTCGAGACCCGGAGAAAATAAGAAGCGTTTGCCTTCGAATCGGTAAATTTCGAAGAATAGGAAGATACCGCAAGGAAGCCCAGGACCTTTCTGAGAGAATTTTGAATTTAGCTAAACTCTCAAGAAAGCGGGTCCAGAGAAAAAGGGCAGCTTCAACAACTTCCTCTTATAGCTAACTGAATGTATATTGATTGATGTAATGAAATAAACTTGTACAGAAAATGCTGACTTTATTGGCTTCATGCTCTTTTAAACCGTAAAAAAAGAAAGAAAGAGAGAAAAGGCCTCTACGATGGTCAGTATCATTAGTGATTAGCAAAGTGCGGGCATTTTCTTTTTGCTTCCTCTAATTCCTCTTTGGAACTTTTGAAGGGACAGCCAGCATGAAAGGTTGGGCATTTGCTTTTAATTTGGCCTTTCTGTTCCTCAGACAGATCTGCGAATGGACACTTACTTCCCGCAAAAGCTGGGCACTTCTGTGCGTGCTCCTTAAGCTTTTCCCAGTCTTCTTCTAGCAATACCGCTAAAGCTTCCTCTAAACTACTGTCTCTGTGAGGGCATCCATCCTTAAAGGCGGGGCACTTTGCTCTCAAATCACTGTGAGCGGAAGATAAAGAGTCATGATAGGGACAGCCTTGACTAAAGGCTGGGCATATTCTTTTTTCAGCCATGGCTCAAATAGTTTCGAAAGGGTGATGATAAAGAAAAAAGGCAGATTAATCTTATAGGCAAAAATATATAGCTGTGATTTTCTATTCGCCAAAAAGTACAATTAATCCTTTGACTAGCGAAATACCTTCATACATTTGAACTGGCCGGTCGGTGACTCTGGTATCTATGTAACTTTTATACCAATTAGTCAATACAGATGACAGCTAAACCGCAAGGCAGGACACCTTATCGTTCATCAGAGCGCCTGAGCTGTGAGGTATTAGCATTTAGGGAACCAAACCTTATTCGAGGACTGCTTGGAAATTACGCCAACCTCTCGCTCTACATTGCCTCTTCCCTCCCAACTTGTCTGCAGTAATGTCTCTGACAAATTGGCACTTGACTGCCCTGCATGAGGCTCCTGACCATGCAAAACTCCATCCTTCCCTGCTGTGTAGGGTACTCAAGTGTGGCAAGCACAGATAGACAGCCTCACGCTCAATCACAGTTCATAAATGCAGGAACTTATAGTTTTCATGTGAGCAATCTTTTTTTTCAAGTCTAAGATCCTACTTAATGGTTTTCGTCGCATGGACCCTTTGTTAATTGCAATGGCTACCTATAGTGTTTTAACGCACATGCTCATTGCCGGAATGTCGAAGAAGGATTGACTTAAAATTGCGTTCTGTTTACAATATCCATCCTGAAGAATATGTTTCCTCGCGAACAAGTCCTGCTCATCAAGGTCCAATAACCATAGCAATTGAACTGGTCTAAAAGGCTAAATAGGAGTGCTGAGTCAAAGTTTATTGAATGTCTTACTTGGCGAGCTTCCATCCTGCACCCGGCAATTAACTGTTTTGAAAATTTACAGGAGAGTTGAAGACAAAAATGAACCAAATAAGCAAGCTTGGTTCCATAGGTCTTCAACGGTCACTACAAGGGACTCTAGTTGACGGTGGTTGCTCGGGCTGCTCAAAGGAAAGAAAAGGCAGTTTGGTTCGAGGATTGAGGACTTCGATTAGGGAGGCTTTTGATTGACTTTGTATATGCAAGGCTTGGTATATGCTTAGTTTGGGCTCCTCTCAATGCCAGAATCCTTCACAAATATATGAAGTGAGGAGCAGCTGGGGGGTTTAAATATAGTACTGAAAGTTTGATTCATAAGTGATAGAAATACCAATCACGTAATGCCCATTCTCCCTCTGTGTCTTTCCTATCCCCCTTCCTTGCCATAACCTCCCTCCCTCAAGACCCTTTCCCTCCCTCTGTACAGTACTCATGTGACATCATTGCCATGAACAATGATGGCTGAAAAAGAATAAAGCTTCCCTCAAGTCCTAATTACACCACAGACTCCTACATAATAACTCTCTAGGTGAGTACATGTGAGGGATGTGCAATAATTTTAGGGCACTGCACCTCATATGATGTAATTCACTTCTATTCCTTCATGTGCTTGTGGTCACAACTCACTGCTCACACAGTGCATGCATGTCGAGACTCGAGTCCTTCGCTGATTTATAGGCAATAGGCACTCCTAGTCCCCTTCTGATGTCTGGCGGGGGTGCACCGTGCAACAGACAACAGTGAAGTTTCAAAGTGTATTAATTCTTTCACAAACTAAACTTTTAGTTATATTATTATGTCATTAACTTCTGTTATTCTCCTTGACCAGTCCAGAGTTCTGTCATGCCATTACTCATGCCTCAGTTCGCATAGTCTATTGCATTTGTTAAACCTCCTCCGCCTCCTCGCTCCTTCCTTCGTCTAGCTTGAGCATTGAAACAAGGATTTGTTTGTAAAGGACCTTACTTCTCTGCATGAATCTTCATTGCATGAGTGCTACAGTTTTTGATTCTATACAGGCTTTGATTTAGAGTGGCACTCTGTTAGATGCAGTTTAGTTTTAGTAACCGAGTGCATCGAGCTTCTAAGTGATATATAGACAGTCGATTCAAAATGCTATCATCTGTAGTCAAAAAGAATTTGACACAGAACCCAGTGTTGCTTCCCCCACAGGCATATTTTAATCTTCGTTGCTTATCTGGTGCTTTTCAAGGAAGAAAATGCGAGAATGAGAAGCTTGCTTCCCGCCGCTTTTCTAGTAGCGCCCGAGTGAAGGAGGTAGGTCATTTGTTATTTCCAACGCTGTAAGCTTTGTCTTGTTTCATTTGCAATTTATTGCAATATTCACACTGACTAAAATCCATTTGAAACAGAAAGTAAGTTTGGTCCTGGAGGATAGTACAATACTCCGTGGTGAGTCCTTTGGAGCAAAGGAGCCTGCCTCTGGGGAAGTCGTTTTCTCAACTGCAATGGTGTAAGTCTGCTTTCGTTCTGGTTATGTGCTATGTGTATATTTGCTTTTTTTCTAACACAAGCAACTGTTTTTTTTTGTGCATCTATCTTATATATTTTTAGAGGGTATCCAGAGTCCCTTACGGACCCCTCTTACAAGGGTCAGATATTGGTGCTTACTCAACCTTTAATTGGAAACTATGGAGTTCCCTCAACGGTTCACGAAGATAAATATGGATTGAAGGCTTTTGTTGAGTCTGATAAAGTTCAGGTCGCAGGGCTTGTTGTGAGCAACTACTCCAAAGAGTACAGTCATTGGAATGCCGTAAAGAGTCTTGGAAAATGGCTAGAAGAAAATAATGTACCCGGAATTTACGGGGTAGACACCAGGGAGTTGACAAAAAGATGCCGTGAAAGAGGCTCAATGCTAGGAAAAATTGAACGAAATGCTTCCTCGGTTGGGGTTGAAGATCCCAACAAGGTGAACCTAGTTGAAAGTGTATCCAGAAAGAATATCGATGTTTACAATCCTAACGGAGATGTCAGCATTGTAGCTGTTGACTGCGGCATCAAGAATAACATTATCCGCTCTCTTGCTGATGCTGGCGCAAAGGTAATGGTAGTGCCGTGGGACTACGATTTCACGTCACTCCCATATGACGGACTTTTCCTGAGTAACGGACCTGGGAACCCAAAACTTGCCAGTTCTCTTATTGAAAATGTAAAGAAAGCTATAGCTGAAGATCGTCCCATCTTTGGTATATGTATGGGGAACCAAATTTTGGCAATTGCTGCTGGTATGGATATTTACAAAATGAAATATGGAAATAGAGGGCATAATCAGCCTGCCATTAATGCTTTGACAGGAGAATGTGTAATTACAAGTCAAAACCATGGGTATGCTGTAAACGATTCTCCTTTGGTGGCTGATTGGGATATTTGGTTCAAAAATGCAAATGATGGGACCAATGAGGGTTTAATTCACAAAACCAAGCCTTTTATGAGTGTGCAGTTTCACCCGGAGGCTACAGGAGGCCCCTTGGATTCCATTGATGTGTTCCACAAATACGTGGATATGGTTAGAACTAGAAAGGCAAAGCATGTAATAGATCATATGACTATGGCTCGCGAATTTCTCCATAGGTTTTCTTCGACAAGAGCACTGAATCCATCTAAAAAGATCCTTATGCTCGG
This sequence comes from Ichthyosporea sp. XGB-2017a, assembly GCA_002811675.1. Lineage (NCBI taxonomy): Eukaryota > Ichthyosporea > Dermocystida > Chromosphaera > Chromosphaera perkinsii. The sequence goes on along the minus strand of PDIM01000005.1, from coordinate 97,620 downwards.
TTCTGGAGGATTGCAAATAGGACAAGCTGGTGAATTTGATTACTCCGGATCCCAAGCAATCAAAGCGTTGAAAGAAGAGGGCGTAGAAACCATTCTATTGAACCCGAACATTGCAACTATACAAACCGAAAAGAACTTAGCCGACACAGTGTACTTTTTGCCCCTTTCTCCTTCATACGTCGAGCATATCATTAAGAAAGAGAAGCCTGATGGTGTCATGCTTGCGTTCGGAGGCCAAATTGCTTTGAACACGGGGGTCCAATGCGAAGACATGGGCATATTTGAAGAGCATGGTGTAAGCGTTCTAGGTACGCCTATTAGTACGCTGAAAACAAGTGAAGACAGAGATTTATTTGCTAAAGCTTTGGAATCAATTGATGAGCCTGTGGCAAGAAGTAAAGCTGTAAATTCTGTGGCCGATGCGCTCGATGCTGCAGCCAGTATCGGGTATCCGGTTATCGTTAGAGCTGCTTTTTGCCTTGGGGGCCTTGGATCTGGATTTGCCAATTCACCTTCCGAATTGTCCGAGCTTGCTAGTAAGTCCCTCTCTTTATCTCCCCAGCTCTTGATTGAAAGGTCACTAAAAGGGTGGAAAGAGGTGGAGTATGAAGTAATTCGTGACTCAGCTGATAATTGCAATGTGATTTGTAACATGGAAAATTTTGATCCGCTAGGTGTTCACACTGGGGATTCAATTGTTGTCGCCCCATCGCAGACACTTTCTGATCAAGAATACCATATGCTTCGCACATCTTCAATCAAAATTGTGAGGCATATGGGAGTTGTTGGTGAGTGCAATGTTCAATACGCCCTTAGTCCTGATAGTACTGAATACAAGGTTATCGAAATGAATGCTCGACTTTCGCGAAGTAGTGCTCTGGCCTCCAAGGCAACGGGCTACCCATTGGCATTTGTAGCTGCTAAACTGGGACTTGGATACAACTTGCCAGACCTTGTCAACAATATCACGAAAACTACTACAGCATGCTTTGAGCCTAGTCTAGACTATATTGTGTGCAAAATCCCCAGATGGGATCTTGACAAATTCAGTTATGTTTCTCCGAATATCGGAAGTGCAATGAAAAGCGTTGGCGAAGTTATGGCAATTGGAAGGACATTTGAAGAATCATTTCAAAAGGCTCTAAGAATGGTTGATTCCTCAAACATTGGCTTTTATCCAAAAGAAAGTGCCGTAGACTACGAAATTCTTGACAATCCCACAGACAAACGAGTGTGGGCATTAGCCAAAGCACTTTTTTCGAAAGACATGTCGGTAGATGAACTCCATGATATTTCCAAAATCGATAAGTGGTTTTTACATAAGTTGCAAAACATTTCTGATTTATGCGGATCTTTAAAAGGGGAAAAGATGAGCTCCATTTCTTTTGAGCAAATGAAGGAGGTAAAACAAGCAGGGTTTTCTGATCAGATGATTGGCCTAGTTACTTCTGAGAACGAGTGGGATGTTCGCGAAAAGCGAAAGGCCCTTGGCATTGTTCCAAAGGTTAAACAAATTGACACACTTGCTGCTGAATTTCCCGCTCGAACGAATTACCTTTATACAACTTATAATGCTGAATATGACGATGTTAACTTTGATATCAAACCGTCTATGGTTCTAGGTAGCGGTGTTTATCGCATTGGTAGCAGTGTGGAATTCGACTGGTGTGGTGTAAGCGCTATCCGTGCTCTGTCAGCAATGGGGCATAAAACGGTCATGGTAAATTACAACCCGGAAACCGTGAGTACCGATTATGATGAATGTGACCGACTTTATTTCGAAGAGCTGTCTGCTGAGCGTGTAATGGATATATATGAGAAGGAGAATGCATCGGGTATCATTACGTCTATGGGTGGACAACTTAGTCAGAATATTGCCAACCCCTTGTATGACCACGGTGCACGTATTTTTGGAACACATCCACGCAACGTAGATCGTGCAGAGGATAGATTTAAGTTTTCAAAAATGCTCGATGAGATGGGTATTGATCAGCCTGCTTGGAAAGAGCTGTCAACCCTTGAAGAAGCTGAGAAATTTTGCAAAACCGTTGGATTTCCTTGCTTGATTAGGCCATCGTATGTACTCAGTGGCGCTGCAATGAAGGTTGCGCACAATATGCAAGAGCTGACAGACTATCTTGAACGGGCTACAGCTGTTTCCCCTGACCACCCTGTTGTCATTAGCAAATTCATAAAAGACGCCGAGGAAATTGACTTTGACGGAGTTGCCCAAAACGGAAAATTAATTCTTCATGCAATATCAGAGCATCTGGAAAATGCGGGAACTCATTCTGGCGATGCTTCTTTGGTTCTTCCATCACGAAAGATTACATCTGTCACTAAGGGGGAAATTAAGTCAATAGCCGAAAAGGTGGCCAATAGTTTGCAGATTTGTGGGCCTTTCAATATGCAAATCATTCACAAAGACGGACAGTTGAAAGTAATTGAGTGCAACCTTCGTGCGTCAAGAAGTTTTCCATTTGTATCAAAAGCCTTAGGAGTTAATTTTATTGAAAGAGCAGTACAAAGCATGTTCAATGAAAATGCAGTGCCCGTTGACCTGATGCAGAAGGATTACAAATATCAGTGTGTAAAGGTCCCCCAGTTTTCATTCACTCGATTGGTAGGAGCTGATCCCATGACAGGTGTTGAAATGGCCTCCACTGGTGAAGTCGCTTGCTTTGGCTCTGATAAGTATCAAGCATATTGGCGAGCTCTTAAGTCAACCCATGGATTTAATGTGCCCAAGAATGGAATTCTTTTATATGGAGACTTGCATACTTCCGAGGAAGACCTTTACGAAATAGCAAGAAAATTGTCTTCGCAAGGCTTTAAGATCTACAGCACACCGGGAACGTCTTTTGCACTTTTGAACAACGATGTGTATTCTAAATCAATCAAGCTGGATAAGCAAGGATTAAACGAATTGCGCTCCAAATTTATCACGAAAGAGATAGATTTGGTTGTTGATGTAACTGGGAAGAAAGCCGATTCGGACGCCGAAATCCATTACCGCATTCGTAGAATGGCTGTTGACCATGGTGTGGCCCTTCTTAATAATGCTAAATGCGGCCTAGTGTTCGCCGAAGCTCTGAAGTATGAGAAATCTGAGTTTCTTTCAGAGCCTTTGAGCTGGTCTGATTATGTATTTGGCGAGAAAATGGATTCTGGAAGTTGCCATGCCTCTGGCAACATGTAATTTGTTGAGGTCGGATGACCTTAATGATATGCACCTTTCGTTTGAAAATTTGTTACACAAAAAATTATTGTTTGTTTTATATGTATATGTGTGTATGACCTCATTTATAGAGCATCTGGCAGTTTTTATTTATTGGTTCACTTTGAAGTAGGAACAAGCTTGTCAGAAACTGTGGTCACTCTCCCTACTAACATTCTATTAGCCATAAAAATAAATACCTATGAACACAGATGTTGCTATCATCGGCCCCTCTCCTCTCTCATATCAATTTTTGTTTTTCTTAAGCTTCTTTTTCAACTTCCCAATATCAATATTCAAGCTACTTGCTGTCTTCATCTCTGAAGAGCTTGACAACTGTTTGGTCGTAGGTTCCTCGGGAGCCACAAAAGCACTTTCGCGCTTCAATTTCTTATTTGCCATTTTAAGTTCCGATTGGGCTTTTCGCTTCTCTTGGGCTTTCTGCTCCTTCTCTTCTTTCTTCAAAAAGTATTCTCCACTCTCCAGTTGTAAATCAACCTTGCTAGGAGTTTGCTGTGGAGGAAATGGTGTGTATTCTTTCTTCTTTTTAGACTTCTTTTGAATGACTTCCGCATTCGCTGTCGATGGCTGTTTGACACTGTCATTATTTTTCTTCTTAATGTTTTTCTTGAATTTGGGCAAAAACCGATCCCAGCTTTCATTTGCAAGTTTGGGGTCAGCTGCAAGCTCCTTTTTGATCATCATTATCTTGATATTATAGATGGGGTGAATATTGTTCAAACAGTCAATGACAACTTTTCTTACTTGCTTTAGCCCCTTGTGCGGTCCCATGCACGAAACAGTATTACCCTGTACCAATATGTAACATCCGGTTAACAATTCAATTGCCTTTAGCGTTGATCCATCAGGTCCGATCAGCCTCTGACGCCTTTTCACAAATCTTTCTTTGTTTCTTACAATATTCCCGATTTTAATAATATCGGCCGCAAATTCATCTTCCAGAATCTTCACGGCTTGTTGAAAAGGCACACTTCTCGCTAGCAGCTTCAACAAATCCCTCCCCTTGAAAATAATAAATGGATCGTAGCACTTTCTTGTTGTCTTCACTGTCATACTACCCTCAATCAAATCAAGGGTACAATCTAGCCCATGGTCTTTCAGAGCCTTTGTAACATGAGGCCACACCTCCTTCAAATATTTTTCACGGTATTTGGGAAATAAGGTAGCAAACGAGGACTCCTCAACAAAGGCCATCTTAACATCATCGTCATTCCACTTCTCCAGTTTCCAATGATCAATCTGATCATTATCCCACGGTTTATCCCTTCTGTACTTCTTATTCTTATTAACAGACGCTTCTTTTTCTGCAGCAGCAGGAGCCACTATACCTTCGGTGTTCTTTGTCATGATTCAACTAGGAAATTTTTACCTACTCTATCTATATCTCTTTCTCTCTACACGTTATATATTCTCTGGGCCCCTCACCAAGTTAATCCAAGTACCTATATCTCCCTCACAGCGAACAACGAGTGAGGATCTATTCTATATTTCCAAGTTATAAACTGGACTGGTTATAATAATTCATTACAAGTGCCTCTAATTCTTCTTCTTCCCTACTCCCCCCCTCTCCAGCTGGGCCCCCTCCCTCTATATTATTATGGCCATGGCTTGTTTCATCATCATAATAATAACTCATAGTGAGAGAATACCATATATCACATGGGCAGCAGTATTATTATTATATAGCACTATTATTATCCACACCGGTGTAATAGTAATACTATAGTCCAATACCTTTCCCTCCTTTCTTTCCTCAACGCAGAAACACACCAGACCCACAACTCCTCTATCAGATTAGGGCGGCAAGAAGAATAGACAGTGCTAGATAGATAGCATCACCTCTTCCCCCCCCCCGTCATACTCAGATCTTGTTGATTTGGAAATAAGTTTGCTAATCATGTCGTTGAAGTTCGCAAAGAAGTCTCTTAGTTTTCTCAACAATGGGAACGAGTTTATGAAGAAGGAAAGGGAAAATCATGCATTAAACAAGACCTTCAGAACCACAAAGAAATCGAAAAATTTAACAAAAAAGGCCAAAGGAAAGGTTGAGCTTAGACTTAAAGTGCATAGCGCACAAGAGCATGAGCGGCGCGAAATGGAAGAAATCTTAATGGAGGCTGAAAACGATAACAGGGAAGAAAACACGAAGAACAACATTTTAAAGTACCAGCAACTATTTACTAATATTAATCAGAAGAACAAAATAACTGGCAATGTAGATAGGGTGAAGAAGAAGGTGTTTATTGAGAAAGGAGGAAAGGTGGAAGATAAGAAGAAAGAAGAGGAAGAGGAAGATGTGTTTGCTGACTGTTGGGAAGGCTTTCAAGTGTAATTATTTAACCGATCCTTTTCTGGATGGATTCTGTAACGAAAGGGTAGGGAACTCAACACTTACTGTTCAAGGTGTGTACATATAAACTCCCCATTTTGCGTGTTGGTGGAAATAAGAGAACAGGAAACACGAATGCCAAAGGGAAGCAACGAAAACAAACATTGTAAATAAAATACTGCGCGAAATAAGCTTCATCGGCTTATGACTTTTTGGCTTATATCATCAAAGTCCAAATCGACTTTGCCTCCAGGGCCGTTTCCATTTTGATTCTGTAATTCAACAAGAGCTCTACACTTATCTTTGTCTTTACGTATAATTTTCCCTGTTTTCCCAATATGCTTACCCCACACCACCACGACGGTACCGCCTAGCCCCCTTGGTAGCACTGTTTCCAGCTCTTTTTCCCTCATGTCTCGAAGAACAACCCCGTCGTCCGTTTTGCAATCACACTCTTTTCTGTTGTCAAAGACAGCGATCACCTCGACTTTTTCTCTATAATACTTCCCCCTCTTAAACGATTTACTCACTATTCGAACCGTAATGCCCTTGCGCAGCCAAGAATTCTGCTTAAGTTCCTTGTCTGCTGTTGCTCCTTCTTTTGCAGAGAGACCTACAGTCGGTTGTTCTGTCTTCCCTGATTTTGAGGAGCTGTCTACCATGTTAGGCTTTTTGGGGAGCTTTCCTTTTTTCTTATCAAATAAATCAGAAGGTGTGGCCCCCAAACCGCCCCTATTCAACTTTTGTGAAGCTTCCACTGGCTTTACCAACTTCTTGTTTGTCAAACCGATGGGCTGACCTTCTTTCCATCCCATTCCCCGAAGAAGTGCAGCGCCAAAATGCTCCACGGGCATCTCTGTGTACGCATCTACTCCGCATTCATCAGGGCGAAGCTGCACATCAATCTTAAATTTCTCATCCTCTGACATGATATTTTCACTTCCTGGAGCTCTATTCTTCATCAGCAAGGGAATCACAGCCTGGTTATCTTCTAGTCCCTCGCTCTTTCCGGCCTCGATTTCGCTTAGAATCTCATTTGCCGCTTCCTTATCTAAATCTTTACCCTTTCCCGGAGATTCATCCCCCTCTTTTTTCCAGCGATTTTCTTTGATGAGTGGAATCACAAAGTCTTTGGCACTTTTTTCCTTTTCGCCAATACTATCCTTATCAAACGTATTCAAAAAGACTTTTTTTTCCTCCCTGTCGTCCCCAAAATCGTCTTCATTGTCCCATTGCCGTTTGACTCCTGTAGTGCTCACCTTTGCAGTAGCTTTCAAAGGCTTATTAATCTTTGCCTTAAACGTGAATGAAGCCATGATGTCTATCACTGGCAGCACCTATAAATCCACAACACAAAGCTCCACCTGGCCCACAGCAGCGTCCAGTGAGATTGAACTATATTCCAAGTTCCAACCAGACGGGCTAGCTATTATTATTATAAGGAGCGATTGTGTGATTTATAATTATGTAACTCCCCCAGCTCAGGGTTAGGGTCCCAGATCATTATTCATATGGGTTGACCTTTTTTTGTCTGTTTCACAATTTCTTCCAAATTCCCGCGGCCTGCGTTTTTGTGTTTTTGACTGTTGCTTTTCCTTTTGTTCCTTCCTGTTTTTTTCTCTCCTCTGTTTTATGGCTCAAGTTGCTTTCTTTTTGTTTATGTGATTCGCACACGGGAGGACTGGTCGTTTGTTGTCTGTGATGCTTTTTGAGGATTGTTTGATTTTGAGACTAGAAAAAGAGGAAGAATAATATACCAGACCTGTTACTATGGAGGAAGAGAATGTTCAAAGACAGAAGGTCCTTGGGGATTATAGAAAAAAGTTGCTCGAGCATAGAGAGCTTGAATCAAAGCTCAAGACGATGCGACTCTCGGTTATGGAACTTACAAAGCAGTATGACAAAACAGAAGATGATTTAAAAGCATTGCAAAGTGTAGGGCAGATTATTGGTGAGGTATTAAGACAGCTGGACGAGGAAAGATTTATTGTAAAGGCGTCCAGTGGGCCCCGTTACGTGGTTGGGTGCAGAAGAAACGTTGACAGGGACATGTTAAAACCGAGTACTCGAGTGGCTTTAGATATGACTACGCTAACTATCATGAGGCATCTTCCGAGGGAGGTGGATCCTTTGGTATATAACATGACTCACGAAGATCCGGGTAATGTCACATTTCAGGGTGTTGGTGGTTTGGCCGAGCAGATTAGAGAGTTAAGAGAGGTCATAGAACTTCCTTTGTTGAATCCGGAATTGTTTCTTCGTGTGGGAATCAAACCACCTAAAGGTGTTCTTTTGTACGGACCACCCGGTACTGGAAAGACCTTGCTCGCAAGAGCCGTGGCGAGCAACATTGATGCCAATTTTTTGAAAGTTGTTTCTAGTGCAATTGTAGACAAATATATTGGAGAAAGTGCCAGACTTATTCGAGAAATGTTTGGGTACGCCCGAGATCATCAGCCCTGCATTATTTTCATGGATGAAATTGACGCTATTGGTGGTAGAAGATTTTCAGAAGGGACTTCAGCTGATCGTGAAATTCAGAGAACCTTGATGGAGCTGTTGAATCAAATGGATGGGTTTGATATTTTGGGTAAAGTGAAAATGATTATGGCTACGAATAGACCAGATGTTCTTGATCCAGCTTTACTTCGTCCTGGTCGACTTGATAGAAAGATTGAAATTAATCTTCCTAATGAAGTAGCTCGTCTTGATATTTTAAAGATTCATAGCGCTGGTATTGCAAAGCACGGTGATATTGATTATGAAGCAGTTGTGAAACTTGCTGACGGCTTCAATGGGGCTGATTTGAGAAATGTATGCACCGAGGCGGGAATGTTTGCTCTGAGAGGAGAAAGAGACTATGTCATTGAAGAGGATTTTATGAAAGCTGTCCGAAAGGTAAATGATGCAAAGAAATTAGAAGGAAAACTTGACTATCAGAAATTGTAAAATGAAAAAGCAGATTCCGGCTTTTACTTTCTTGTTTTATTATCAGAAAATAATAATCAAAAATAAACACAAGGAAAATATAAGAAACAACCAGGAAATTATTCTTTAAGCTGTTTTGTGAACCCCCGCGTTTCGCAGACGAACTGCATTGATTTTAATAAAACCTTCAGCATCATGAGGGTCGTAATCACCTTCCACATCCATGCTAACTAGTTCTTGGTTATAAAGCTTGCTAGAAGTAGTTCTTCCACGGACGTACACGCCACCTTTAAAGATGTTCATAAACACGGACCCAGTGACCCCCTTTTGTGAGCCAATAATACACGCGCGCGTGTATTCACATTCCGGGCTCCACCAGAATCCATTGTAGACCTGCTCTGCGAAGCGAACAGAAAGCAGATCTCTTACTTTGCGAACTTCTTTGTCCATAGCAATAGATTCGATATCAAGATGAGCCTGTCTCAAAACAGCTCCCGCTGGTGTTTCATAAATGCCTCTTGACTTCATTCCAATAAAGCGATTTTCAACAATGTCGATTCTACCAACTCCATGAGCACCTGCAACCTTGTTCAAATACAGATACAGTTCTAAAGGTTCCTCGATTGAAATGCTCTTTTTCTCGTTTGCGACTTTAACAGGGATGCCATCCTTAAATGAAACAACAATTTCGTCAGGCTCATTTGGGCTTTCTCGGGGATCGGTGGTCATTTGATACAAGTCAACGGGTGCTGGGGTTTCGGGATCTTCCAAAATACCTGACTCATAACTGATGTGCATAAGGTTGGCATCCATACTCCACGGGCTTTTCGGGGTAACTGGAAGGGGAATGCCGTGCTGCTTTGCATAATTGAACAAGTCCACACGTCCCTTAAATCTTTCCAAGAATTCAGCGTTACGCCACGGTGAAATGACCTTAACAGATGGGTACAGGGCATAAAAAGTCAATTCGAATCGAATTTGATCATTTCCCTTTCCAGTAGCGCCGTGAGACACAAATTCTGCCTTTTCTTTCAAAGCAATTTCAATCTGTTTTCGCGCAATGCATGGTCTTGCAACCGCTAAAATGGAAAAATGGGAATTTAAAAGACGGACAAGCAAGACAATATTATTCAACAATGTTAGTTTACCAATTCATTAACTCCAGCGACTCTTTACATTCAAAAGCACAAGTTAAAATACTTGCCTGTTCCAAGCAAATATTGGTCTTCATAAATGAGATTAGCTTGCACAGCCGTGAAAATAAACTCTGTTACAAATTCTTTCTTGAGATCTTCAATGTAAACTTTTTTGGCTCCAAGTTTAGTAGCTTTTACCCTTGCCGCTTCAAAATCTTCGTCTTGACCAACGTCTGCCATGTAGCATATCACCTCATATCCTTGCTCGATGAGCCAGACGAGAATGCATGAGGTGTCCAAGCCTCCACTATACGCCAAAACAACGGTTCCTTTCGAATCTTTCCCTGTCATTATGTACTACTGACGTGTACTGGTTCTGCACTAATCCTCAAAGTGGTTGTTCCTTCTTCACAGGATGAAAGTTAAAAGTTTCTGGTGATCCTTCTTTACCGAGTGGGTTGGCTTTCTCTGTGTACAGTGCAGTACTTATCCATGCCTCCTCACAGTCCTCTTGGGATAACTTCCTTTGCATGCATGACAGCACCACTCCAGTCTCCACACCACAGACTCATAGCCTGGCTGAGGTGATGTAATAATGAGGTGATACTTAGGGTTACACGAGGATGAGGGATCAGCTGTCGCCCTTTAGTTTCTTGTGGTCTGAATTATGGCACTGACTGGTGGTCCAGACTCCAGGAGGGTTGTATTATGATGATATCATAGTTATACCTCCTTTTGTCACTACTAACTCTCCTTTGTGTGCTTCAGTGGGCTTACAAGTTACAACTCCCTAGCTAAGCTGTCATAAACTGGGCTTAATCTATGCATCACACTTGCCCCCCTACACACTCCAAACTATCTCTTCAACAGTGCATGATGACTAACAAGACTGCCACTGCTGCTGCTGCTCCCGATGTGCAGCCGCCAACGGAAGGCGCAAAGCTCTGGGGAGGAAGATTCTCCAGTGCGACTGACCCTGTAATGGAATCTTTTAATGCTTCAATAGGTTATGATAAGAAAATGGCACAAGAAGATATAATGGGAAGCATCGCCTATGCAAAGGCCATTTCCTTGAAAAAGCTTTTGTCTGAAGCCGAGCTTAAAGCCATTGTTGAGGGATTGCAAGTGGTCGCTGAAGAATGGGCACAGGGCAAATTTACAGTTGTGGACGCTGATGAAGATATTCATACCGCTAATGAAAGAAGGCTCACGGAACTTATAGGCATCGGTGTTGCTGGAAAATTGCATACAGGCCGATCTCGAAATGATCAGGTAACTGTCGATATGAGGCTTTGGCTTAGGGAAGAAATCAAGCGCATCATGACATTGCTTCTGAGGGTAATTAGCATTCATGTTGCTAGAGCACAGGATGAAATCGACCTTCTGTTCCCAGGCTATACCCACTTGCAAAGAGCACAGACTATTCGATGGAGCCATTGGCTAATGAGCTATTGTGCTGCGTGGAAAAGAGATTTTGTTAAGCTTGAGCAGACCTTTGATACTGTAAATGTTCTTACATTGGGATGCGGGTTGGTATTGTGTGATCAAGTACTTTTTTGCTTTGTTGATTAAAGCTAATAATTGTGTTTCGTTTTATAACTGGTAGAGCTCTGGCAGGAAATGCATTTGGGGTTGATAGGAAATTTTTAAAAGACTCGCTTCAGTTTAACTCTGTATCAGACAATAGTTTAGACTCAACTGGTGACAGGGTAGGTGTACACATATTTTGAATATTGTATGGCTGAAGGGCGGAAATAATGGTAACCATTATTATGACCACTAACAAGCATGTCTACTTCAGGATTTTATTGTAGATTTTATGTATGCGAGCACAATGATGATGAGTCATTTTAGTAAGTGGAGTGAAGACTTAATTAACTATAGCTCAAAAGAATTCTCGTTTGTAAAGCTATCTGATGCATATAGCACAGGATCTAGTTTAATGCCACAGAAAAAGAATCCAGACAGCCTTGAACTTATCAGGGGTAAGTCAGGTAGGGTTTTTGGGCATATGTCTGGAATGCTGATGAGTATGAAAGGGCTGCCCTCCACATATAACAAAGACTTGCAGGAAGACAAAGAGCATATGTTTGATGTGGCAGACACTATGCGTGGAGTGCTGCAAATAGCAGGAGGAGTTATGTCAAGTTTAACCTTTGATCAAAAAATGGCAAAGCAAGCACTCTCAACCGACCTCCTGGCCACTGACCTCGCATATTACCTTGTTAGAAAAGGTGTTCCTTTTAGAAATGCCCATTGTTTCGTCGGCTCAGTTGTGCGTGAAGCCGAAGAGTGTAAGGTTGATATTATGGATGTTCCCCTCGATGCACTCCAATCAATTTGCCCCAGTTTTGAAGAGGACGTTAAGTCTATCTGGGACTTTGAGAAGAGTGTGGAACAATATAGTTCTTCTGGTGGCACCAGTAAATCATCTGTGCTTGAGCAAATTGCCAATATGAAAGAGTGGATTGGTACCAAAGAAAAGAAATGGTTTATTCAAAAATGAGTTCCGGGTATCCTAATTGTGGTGTTCTAACAAGGCTGTTACGAGTCGTTGTAGAGCTCTTCGGCGTCTTCAATAAAGTCGCTCTCCTTTTCAATGTGGAAAAATATGTCACTTTCTTGTGTTTGCTGACGATTTTTATCGGATAAATGGTATTTTTCTTGATAGAGAGCATTCGCCGTATTTTCTTGATTACAAACTTGCACATTACATTTCTCAATGTTTTCAAAGAGCTCAAACTTAACAGATGGTGAAGCCTTTTTGAGGTATTCAAGAACGACTTTGCCTGCATTTGGTACAAAGCGGAAACGATCGCATTTGACTTTATATCCAGGAAGGCTCGTGGCTGCGACATTTAAAGTTGCATAACACTTCGGAAGTCGGGGAGTTTTACATTCAGCATTGAGCATTCGAAATCTTTCGTTCATTCTACACGCTCTGCAGTTAGTTCTTCGCCTATCGATAATAGCATCGTGCGGATCTTCATTGAAATCATCAAGAAGCAACTCTTCATGTTGCTTATATACACTATCATGGCACACAAGACCATTTTTTTCGTCTCTTATATGTTCATAACACATGTGGTCAGTATCAAGAGACGAGGAATAGAGATCAGGGCAAAATTCCTCAGTTTTCAATCTCAAAAGATATCTAGATTCTATTAGTTCGTTATCCCCATATTCCTTATTGCTATATCGCAGAACCGCCTCTCTTAAAACACCAGACTTAAGAGTTACACTAGTGAAACAGGTAAGTAAAAATTGCAGAAATAAAGAGTTGGTAGCTTGCGTGATACAAATTTGACTTAGTATAGATACTTACTTTGCATCTTTAGATGAGTACTGCTTTTCACTAAATTGAACAAGATCAGGAACGTGAAAATCGGCATGTTTTCCGGCAATATTTACAGTGGCAATGGGTCTCAAATCGTTCAAGGAGGAGAGGTATTTGTGCAACTTATCCCAAGGTTCAATTGCATCACTTATTGGGAAAGATTTCGCTAAAGTAAACGGAGATGACATTATTTCGCTGGAAAATAACAAAAATATATGACACATAAAACAAAAATTGGTGAGGAATAGTTTAATATCAACTAGTTGGAATAAAAGAAATACTTCACTCCAGAAAGAGCTTACCCTTCTATTTTTGTCCTTCCATCAGGATGAATTGTTGTGTGCTGAGAAATGAATTGTGCCAATCCCTTGTCGAGGATTTCGTCCATCTTATCGCAGTCGGTATTAGCCATAATAGTGAAGGAGCAAGCAGGGTGAGAAGGCATCTCGTAGGCTAAACAGCTTGCTAATACTAAGCAAAAGATATGCGCAGCTACGCCTACCCTGGCAACAGAAACACAAAAAAGTCTCCTCATCCTGCCACCAAAACACTATATGTGCAAGAAGTTGTGCTGATGTTATTGTGTGGGCCTTGACAAGTTAAAGTTCCACTACTTTTGAGATTTGTGAAACGAAAAAAAAAAAAAAAGGGTGATTAAGAAAAAGAAAAAATAAATCATAGAAAAGAATAAGCGGGATAATTATTTCCCTTCCCTCAGTCCCTCTACTCTTCTCCAAGTCTCTGTGCCAAATTCCACTCTCCAGACTCCAGCTCAGCTCCTTGGACTCCAGTACTATCTAGAGTGTAAATAATTGTGTTCTGGTTTAGGGTTTATTCTATCTGCGCATGATCTGTCGTGCACCCTGCCCCCAGGCCTAATTATAGCAGAGACCTGCAGTCTGCAGCTGCAGAGTGCTGCAGCCATCAATGTTTCAGCTCTCAAACCAGAAACTTCCATTACAGCCCCAAAGTGTAAAAGGTCCCTTCGGCCTTCTCCCTATCACGCGTTACAGTGGAGACGAATGGCACAAACATGACGCACTACACTTGTTAGGTGTAGCTTAACGAAGTATGTAGACAGCTCCCAGTCACAACTCCAAAGCACAAGCTAGTCAATCTTTTTAGAACGAGGAGGTTTGGAAGAAGCTGGTTTCGCATTGTCTTTATCACTACTGCCTGACTTTTTAAGAGCTTCCTCGCGGGCTTTGATAGCAGCTTGGCGGCGAGCAATAAGCTCCGCGGCTTCATCTCCTTCGGGAAAAAAGAAATCAAACACGCAGCCCAAGATCAGACCAATAAATGCTGCAAACAATACGGCGCAAAGCCCAAAGCCAATAGCAACAGCAGAATCCCCATATCCAGTTAATTTTTTGAGAAAAATAAATGAATCCTATTAAAAGCATACACAATTAGCATTCGAGAGGCTGTTGAAATCGAACAAAAAACAAAGCGACAAGGCAAAAGCTACTCACCTGCAGGAAGTATGCAAAAACGTGAAAGTATCCAAAAAGTTGAGGTCTATTTCAATGTAACGCAAAAGAAAAAAGGTAAGCAAAAAAAAAGTCCTGTGTGCGGCTGAAAGAGAATATCAACAAAAAGCTTACATAATAGACGATGGACTTCTCCACCATGCAAGAGGATCCGTATCTTTCCACTTCTTCTCTTTGATGAAGCTCAAAAATGCCTCTTTAGCTCTCTGTCCTGAATAGAGGCGGTACTCCCCATCTTTAATACTGAGGCGCAAAACAAAATGCAAGCAATAAACTTTAGTTTTTCGTTTCTTTTTTTGACATTCTTCCATGCAGTACGAGAACAAGCACTTACTGATATATGGTAGGAAGGCCACTCACTTGAAATCTACCCGACAAAGCTATTGTAAGCAAAGAAAGAAGTCAGTCAAAATGATCGAATAATTGCTAGTTTACACTAAGCCAAGGGAAAAATGTCTTACACGAGTGAACTGCCACATTGACCTTCCCCACTTGGATACCAAGCTCTTTTGCATGAGATTTCGCAAAGTCTTCGAATATAGGCTCCAGAGTTCGGCAGTGTGGGCACCACGGGGCATAACTACAACAACGACGCAGAACAACCAATCAATACTTGAAAGCAACGAAATGCAACACCACTGCAACATCAATAACTTACAAATCAATCAACCATTCCCCATGCCCAATTTTGTTGAATATGTCACTTTCATCAAGCTCTTCAACCACAGACGCGCCCGACGCATCTGAAGCACTAAAGCTAAATAGCACCAGAAATGCAACTACAATCAGCCCCAAAGTACGACGGTCCCACTTATTCATGTGCATCATTGCAATGGTCCGTCTTCACAAATCACACCTGCTATATACTGTTCACACTAACTTAAAATCCACAAATCCAGGTCTCAGCACTCACTAACCAAAATCTGCCAACACTTCACCAATTGGGCATGCTTCTTTATTCCGTGTGAGCCGTGAGGTGACTCCCGACTAGAGACTCGAGCCACCAACAAGAATCTCCCCTTAACCACCTCATCTTGAACAGTGTTTATTTATGTATAAGTCTCTACTGCTGTATGGACTTCTTTCCCACTCACTAAAATTGTCCTTGTGCAAGAGCCTTGTGCAAGAGGGGTCTCCTCGAGTTGCTCTCTGAACACCAAATCTCAAGAGCCAATCCCTTTCTCTCGACCAAGGAGTACCGCTCCTGGGGGAAATACAGTTTGCTTATTGAGTTTATTGTAGAAAGACATGAAAATGCTACCTTTTGAAAGATGCCCAGCCTGTAAGAGAAATCAGCGCAGCGAGGCTAACTTGTTGTGTTCTCTGGGACCAAGAACTCTTACGTCGTCAAAGTCACACAACCATTGAGAAGTGTTCAACTTCCTTTTATTTACAGTATGCCAATTTTTGGAAGCAGCGCAAAATCAAGAACTTGCGGGAAGAGGTGTAAGATGTAAAGTATACAGCACTTCGTGCTGGATTCTACTTCCCCAACATATCCGTGGCAGCTTCTAATTACGCCCCTGGGACAGCCACAGTTCTCTCCTTGAGGTTTGGATGGAGATCGAAGCCAACGGATTCCCATTCCCCCTTTGCTTTGTTTGTTTAGATTTTTTAAAAGAGAGCCGCCGCTTCCTTTGATGCGCAATCTGAGCACCAGGGAGCATAACTAAATAAGAATAGAAGAGACACTATTAATAATAAATTCGTCAATCGCGGTTGATGCATGTGTAACTTACAATTTTTCGTCGAATTCTTCACCAGTAGGAGCACCCACCACATCTGAAGCATTAAAGCTAAATAGTATCAGAAATGCCACTACAAGTAGTACCAGTGTGTAAATGCCCAACTTATTCATGTGCATCATTGTAATCGTCTTCACAAACTGCAACTGCTATGTACTGCTCAAATTTCTTGCAAATAAACTTCTTGCGAATCAACAAGCTAAGGCGTCCCAACTTACAATTGACCGACCAGGATCTACCAATACGTTTCAGTCCACTCTTGGCTATCGTAATACAGATCCGAGGATGTTATGTGATCTCCCCAGTCCTTTCAGTGAAAGCGTGCCGCTGTGTTCGTTGCATTATCTAGTTGTGGTTCATTCACTCCTTGCATTTGCTTCATTCACGAGTATGCTCCTTGGTGTGCGTGGATGGTGTTTCCGCAAAAGTGCGTCAGAATAGGAAATACCAGAAACCCAAATAAAGTAACGCATGAGAGTCCCTGGCCCCTGCAGCCAGCTGACCATCATCTACCCCTAACGACCCTCCCTCCCGCGGATCCCTCTCAAGTCTCACCTCTGCCTGTTGCTTTGTGGACCAAGTGTGGGCTGTGGACTGTGGCTTTCCTGTACCAGTATTATTATTATTGCTTGAATGGGAAACACCACTGGTCCCTGTTTCAAGGGATGGCGATTGGCGAGGCTGTTTTTCGTGTAACCCACTTCCAGGTCCACTCCCAGACAGACAGAGAGAGAGAAAGTGCGCGTGTGTGTGTGTGTGGGGCCAGTGGGGGTAGATGTAGACCTGTACATTTTCTGAGGGCGTGTACTTTTTTGTGTTGCCTCTCTGTGCGCGTGTGACGAGGACTGCCTGAAAGGGATTGTTATACATTTGGCCGTTATCATGTACGAGGCTTTCTATACGAATGTTATATTGGAACAGCTTCCACTGGGTATAGAATCAATTTCATCATATGACGATACATTGCTTGTGGGCACTAACAAAGGTTATCTATTAATTTATAATGTAAGCCAAGGAGAATCTGAGGGAGGTGAGGGAGATGGATCAACTTACAATGTTTGTCTAGTTGATTCGAAAAAGGGCTTTGCTCGGAAGGCTGTGACCCAGTTAGCAGCGGTGCCTGAGGCCGGGATTATACTGTCTTTGTCTGAGAATATTGTTCATGTGCATGATTTGAATTCGTTTGCGCCTTTGGATGAGCTGTCTGGCAGTAGTGCATGCACAGCTTTTGCTGTAAAAGTCATCATCTTCGATCCGAAAGTTCATAATACGGAAGATTATTGGGAGGGGACAGAAGGGGGAGGCAGATATAGACTTTCACTTTGCTGTGTGGTGCGAAGAAAACTACTTACATATGAATGGATCAACAATGAATTTAGGGAGTCAAAAGATTTTATTGTTCCTGATGTTGCCCGTGCGATAATGTGGTGCAATGAATCGACTGTATGCTGTGGCTTTAGAAAAGAATACAACTTAATCAATGTTGATACAGGTGAAATCACGGAGCTGTTTCCGACAGGCAGGAGTGATCCCATCATTGCCAAGATTACAGAAGAAGAGATTTTACTGGGTAAAGATGATATTGGAATATTTATTTGCACAAGTGATGGCTCTCCATCTCGAAAATACGGCTTAACTCTTTCTCAACCTCCTATCGCAGTTGACATGTTCTTTCCCTACTTGGCTGCCATACTTCCCACTGGCTTAGAAATCCGCACTATGGAATCATTTTTAAAAGTTCAAACTATACCATTGCCTTCTGTCCGAATGATAAGTAGATCTAAAAACAGCACCGGAGAGGACGTTATTTTTATCGCATCCAATTCTAACGTATGGAAAGTTAAGCTGGTTCCTCTAGTTAAGCAAGTGGACTTGCTGGTTGGGAGGAGAGAATACGAAGAAGCCCTTGAATTAGCAAAAAAGTTGCCGCTTGATATGGAAGACAGAAACAATGTACTAAAAGGCATACATACGAAACTTGCATTTAGTCTATTTATTGAGCATAGATTTGATGAGGCTATGGAAATGTTTGTAGAGTTGCGAATTGACCCCCTCACCGTCATTGGACTTTATCCTAATTTAATTTCCCAAGAGAAAAAGCAGCAACTGTCGTTTCCGATCAGCCCCCCATTGTTAGACGGGGATGAATTAAAGAATGGATTAATGTCTCTAATCCATTTTCTTACTTTGTACCGGCGTCAGTACATATACCAAAGGCGAAAGAAGGTTGATGAAGGGACAAAGTTTGATTGCCCTGAGGGAATGGAAGAACTTGTTGATACGACCCTATTGAAGTGCTACCTCCAGACAAACTTTGCCCTTATAAACCCCCTGTTGCGCTTAGAGAATAGCTGTAATCTAGAAGAGTCAGAAAAATTGCTAAAGGAGTACGAACGATACCCAGAGCTCATTCTGTTATATAAGTCAAAGGGGCTCCACAGAAAAGCGCTGGAGCTGCTTTACCGCTATGGTAACCGAAGTAATAATGACGCGTTAGAGCTGTTGAACAAGCCAGAATTGCATCTACAGGGCCCCACACAAACAGTGTCGTACCTTAAAACTTTAGACAAGGAAGATGCCGCACTATTGCTGGAATTTTCTTCATGGGTTTTGAAAAGGCACCCTGAGGAGGGTCTGACTATATTCACGGATGATAGTAAAGCTGCCCAGTCTTTGAATCCTTTAAAGGTGCTGGATCACATTCAAAGAACTGACGCAACACTTTGCATGCTATACCTCGAAACTATTGTGAAGAAAGGGTATATTAAGCGGATGGAAGATAAAATCCAAGGCCGACTTCACGACGAACTGATTTTGAAGTACTTGCAAGAGCTGAGAGAATATTTCAGCATACACAAGGGCCAGAAAGATAGCGAATTGGACGAGCATGAAAGCTTTGTTAACATGAGGCTTAAACTATTGAGATTTCTAAAATTTTCTGACAAATACAACCCAGAAAAAATGCTCAGTCGGTTCCCCTTTGATCGGTTGCATGAAGAAAGGGCCACTTTATTAGGGAGAATAGGTCAACATGAACAGGCGCTTCTTATTTATGTTTATGAGCTAGATATGATTGATAAGGCGGAAGAGTATTGTGCGCTGAATTTTGATAGAGCTGGATGGAGGACTCTCTCCTTCAATCAAAGAAAGGCTTTGGTATCTCTAGAGGAGACGAAAGTAAGTGCCCTTGAGCACACTAAAGACCCGGCTTTGTCGACCTTGGAGAGTGAAGTTTTGAACAGGGAAAAGAGTAGTGAAAGTGAAAAGCTGCACGTTGGTAGTGTAGAAGACCTTAGTAGAAGCGGTGTCAGTGGGGGCTCTATTCACAGTGGGGATATGGGAAGTAAATCTGACCTTAATGCCAGTATTGCAAGTGTGTACATTAGCTCAAGCAGCAGTGAAGAATGCCTTGCATTACCCGAACCCACTAAACCGTGCAAGCATATATACTTAACCTTACTGAAAATGCTGCTTAGCCCCCCTCTTGGTAAGACAGCGCTTTTTTCGGAAGCTTTGAAGCTGGCTGAAAAGTATCATTCGTTTGTTAGTCCTTCCAAGTTTTTAGAGCTCTTACCTCCAGGTTCTCTTCTTTCAAATCTGAAAAATTACATTGAATGTGTTTTCAAAGAGAAAGAAGAAGACGTTCATAGAACTCGAGTATTGAAGAATTTGTATCGGACGGAAAATATTCGTGTGCGTGAGCGGTTAGTCCACTATCGTTCCAAACAAGTGAATATAACTGATACTAAAATGTGCCCCCATTGCAACAAACGGATAGGGAATAGGTAAGTCTTAACTTTGCCTTATTTTGGCCTTGTATATTTGACCACAGACTAATCTTTGATCATATTTAGTGTTTTCTCGTGCTTTCCTAATGGTACAGTGGTACACTATTTATGTAGTAAGGACATTTTGAAAGAAAAGAAAAAGACGGGTGCGTAGGAGTTTCACTTTTGACCAGAGTATTGCTGTACAGAAAAGGAAGTGGCCGATTGATTCGCACTTGAATAAATTGAAACTCTTGTCAAATAAATATGATATCAAAATAAGATAGCCCCTAAAGCTGGAAAACGTTCAAGAAATTTAGACTTTCCTTTAACCGCTGCCGTTATAGACTGACGTAGTAGTGTTGGAATACACTTCTTAATCACAAGAGGTCAGGCCATGCGCTCTCTGAAGTTTGAGTAGAGAATGGATACTAGAGCGGCAGGGTGGGGGGGGGACTGTCACAGGGGCCTTCATAACTCTTGCTGAGGTCGTGGATGTACATGTACTTTGTAGTTATTCTATGAAAACTCTTGTCAAATAAATATGATACCAAAATAAAATCGCTTCTAAAGCTGGAAGTTCGACAAGGAGCCCATTATTTATTGTCAACAGTTGTTGGTGCAGAAGTTCTACAATCATCAAAAGTGTACAGGGGATTGACTTGTGGCCCAAGGTCAACGCTCAGATGATCTGTGTGTTGCGAACATGGTACTTGCCATGTGCAATCATCAGCTATGATAATTGTTATTGTATCACCTGGCATTTGCCCAGCTAAATATCCTGTGCAAGTTGCATAAAATAAGGCATGGGAATAATGCAGAGAACCATCATAATTCGCACATTCACGTCGAGTACTAGTAGAAGCACCACTTGCGCGCTGAATGTGTAATATGGTACAGGACAAGTCACGAACTTATAAAAAGGCCTTGAGCCAGGGGGCTGCTTCCTTCTTGGGACAGACTGTTATGGCACAGACTAAAGAAGGGATAGTAATGGACACAACATGAGAACATGTTATTAACTAAAATGGTCGTCGGTCAACGACAGACGCGCTGCACATGGAGAGTGGACAGTGGTCAGAGAGTGCAGCTACGTATACAGAGTACCGAGCAGAGTACAGTACTATGTACATTATTAGGCCTAATGCCCCTTATAATACTGCGATAATTAATTATTAATCTGGTTTATGGCATATTTTAAATTCATGTTTGAACTTTGTCATGCATGATATAACAATTATTATTGCTCAATATAAATAATTATGGGAACAAATGTTTGATGAGCCAAATGGGGGCCAAATGGGGATACTTTACATGATCGGGGGAATGAAGTTGCTTTCACAGAGCTCCCTATTCCAGTGCCACACCACTGCTACACCCCTATGCATCAGGCCATTATTTGCGTGATCCTCTTTCAAAACTATTTCGAATTAAGATCCCAATGTCAAATTTGGTAGCTAAACTTTGAATTTTGGGAGGGGAGGGGCTTTTGGCGAACAGCTGTTCTAGAAATTAGGCGGGAAATGGGCGTGGAGGTCTAATAAAGGGGAGGAGAGAGATGTTGGGTGCATTAGGGGTTTATGCGTGTAAGGGTTATAGAAATAGGTGTGGATTGGAGGTGATGATGTGATGAGTTGTAGTTTACTATTGATATATCTGGAGGGCAGCATAGCTGATTCCTGTTTCACATACCAAGCTTATCTGCCCACTTATGTGGATATACATTAATTGATGTAAATGTATTACCACCTGGCCCCACAGATTCTCCACTGCACCCCCCCCCCTCCATAGTCCATCCACATGCAGCTCACTGCACTACCAGTTACCACCTCCCTCCCTCCCTCCCTCCATACTGTACTGTATACAGGCTACAGCAGCTCCACCATCCCAACCCATCCCGCGTGTCAGGACTCCCGTGTACACCTCGCTCTCTCTCTCTCTCTCTCTCCCTCAGTTACACCACCTCCCCTCCTTGCCCTCTCCACTCTCTCCTCTCCTCCCCCCCTCCTCTTCCCTCAAGATCTACCCTCCTACCACCTGGATCTACCTCTGCCCTTGTTTGTGTGTGTGCTTGTTTGTTTGTGTTAAGTCTGGCCAGTGTTGCCCGAGTGCCGCGGTTCCTCCTCTGAAGTTGCCGATTGTGTTTGTTGAGTTAACTTTAATCAAATCACACTCTCTCTTTGCATCTCTCTGTCTGTCTCTTTATTGTGTTAACTTGATCTTTGGGCCTGCTTGGCATTGCTGCTGCTTATTCTTGAAGTCACGTTATTTGTAATTATTTGTAATCACACTTCTCGACTTTGTGAGTGCATCCATATATAGGCACCCACACAAGAGTTGCTTATGATTCAAGAAATCATTTGCTGGTTTTATTCATATTTTTGGCGTCGGTGTTTAGTAAAGCCGGAGCAAGCGTGTTGAAGATTCAGAATGTTAGAATAGAAGAGAATTAAACCTCTGACATTTTCTATCTTTTCTCTACCTGCTTATACACACTTTATTTTATTTTCTGCTTCACATTCTACTGAGCTCATTTTCTTAAAAAGCACACTTCTACCAATGCACAACACTGACAATACTAAAGACGCTAGTGCACCCCCTCATGCCAAGGAGCAAAGGGTGGTGGATTCTCAGGGACCCGGATTTTTCAATCAAGGTGCTTTTGCTGCTAGCCGTACACAAAGCATGTACTCTGACCGCAGCTTAAGCATATCTTCCCCCTGCTTAAACGAGCGCGTTCATAGTGATCAGCACAATAGTGAGGCTCCTTCGGGAGGTGCATACGCTGAGTATCAAGGGTCTGCATACTCATTTGCTAACCATAGAACAAAAGCTCATGTACCCATGGCTTGGCATAGAAATGCCAACGGGTGCCCTGAGAATAAGGGCATGAGCATGGAAAGTAGATC
The DNA here is from genome assembly GCA_002811675.1 of Ichthyosporea sp. XGB-2017a. Lineage (NCBI taxonomy): Eukaryota > Ichthyosporea > Dermocystida > Chromosphaera > Chromosphaera perkinsii. The sequence continues at coordinate 74,741 of PDIM01000005.1, read as the reverse complement.
TATGTATGGGGGGTCTCAGGGGAGAGATAATTACTTTGCGTCCCCCCATTTCAAAGGGGGGGTATCATATGCTCATAGAAGTGTTCCTCGTGATGGTGAACACTATCCTGGATATGTGGATCAGGCTTCTGCTATGCAATATCAACGCCATCTTGCAAATGAGCCTGGGACTATAGGTAAGTTTTGTTGTATTTTTGAATATCATAAGGTTCTTTATTTTACGCCGAAAAACTAAACATTGTCACTTTTTATCATTTTAGACCATTGGAAGCAACCACCACCGGCATCTGCATGCTTTTGGGGTAATTGCCCTTTAAAGTTTGAAACTGATGCCCAGGCTGCTGAGCATATAAAAACACATTTTAACAATGTAGAGCAAGCAAAAAGTGAATTACGAAGTCAACGAGAGGTAAGTACTTTTTGTGAAACCATCGCCCTGTTTCTGTCTGCATGCTAACATAATTCCCACGTACAATATTTCAAATTCACATCATTTTCAGAGCGTCCGTCGCATTTATGATAAATATTACAATGAGTATGAAAAATTGGACTTGATGGAAAAGACTTTTGAGCAATCTGTATCTTCTCAAAGCTCTTATTCTGCTGATTCTCATCAAATGGACGACCATGTGGCTCCCAGCATTCATTCTAGTGAAACTCGAGCTAGCAGTTCACTTAGCAGCACAAACTCTCATTTTCGACTGTCTGACCAGAGCATGAGGCATGGGGACAGGCCTTCTGATATTTCTTTTATGACCATTACCGCTCTCCCTTCTGCAAACACTCACAAAGGTGCTACGAGGACTACTAGTGGCAGCGACAAAACGACTAAGCCAGGTCAACAATCTGCAGACATAACTTTTGTAACGGTAAATGCCCTTTCTTCTAATAATTCAATCCGTAAGACTCCTACAAAATCCCCTGAAAAAGGTTGTCGCTTTGACCAAGAAACCAATATGTCATGTTTTAAAATGGAGACTAGTTCTCGGGAAATTGAACAGTACAAGCACAAACCGGGAAAGCCTCCTTTTTCATATGCAACTCTTATTGGGAAAGCCATTCTCGAGTCCCCAGCCCAGCAACTCAATGTCTGCCATATATACTCTTGGATTTCCAGTAATTTTCCTTATTACAAAAGTACAGATCATTCTTGGAAGGTAAGCAATACGAAAATAGCACCAATTTTTCACTCAAATTACAACTATTGCTCACACTCTGCGCCCCTGTTTTGTTTTTATTGTAGAATGCTGTGAGGAGAAATTTATCTCTTCATAAATTCTTTATTCGCGTAGAAAATGATCGTGGCTCAGTATGGACCCTTGACCAAGAGAGTTATTCCGCAAGGCGCACCAAAGGCAAAATCCATGAGCCAAACAGCTCCCTGTCATGAGCCTTTTATCTCATGAAACTTCTTTGCTTTCTTGGGAACCAAAATTATTCTAAAATATTTACAATAAACTGCAAATTTAACTTAAATTCTGACCATCTATAGATCACCTGAAGGAGGTTCATAAGGCTCAAAAGGTGTGGCACTAGCTACCAAGTCTTCAGTTAGAGGAGAGAATCTTCTAAACCCAGATTTCCACCTTTTGAATGAAAAATAGGCCATCGTAGCCCATAATACCACCCCTAGAAATCCAAAGACCTATCATTCAATAAAATTCATTAGTTACACGCACGAACGGTTAATTCTGTCTCAGCAAAAACCCAGAACTTACCACAGATATGGTCAATGCAGACCCCCCACCCTGTGCTAAACACATGCCCTTACCCGCAGCAATGCTCGATGAAACAAATAAAATAGCGGTGGCCAATGCACTGGAAAGCAGTTCTATAAACGTGCGATCATACTGTCCATACTCAATCTGAATCCCACTATAACCACACCATAGCAAGCCGCCGCTTATACACACGCAGATCAGTGACACAAACCAATGAAATCTCAATCCCCAATAACCACACCCGTCATCTAAATACACACTTATCCCAGCCAGGAAACTTATTGCCCCACAAACCAATTGACCTGCCCGAAGTCTTCCAAATGTCGTGCCTACAATAGCATCCATTCCCCCCATGGGTGATGTAGACGAAGGGCTGTTTTCCTGCCCCTGATTAACGCAAGAACCAAAAAACAGAAGGAAACAAAAGGCATTAGCACACATTTGCGTTCATATAGATCGTCTCCCTGAGCTATTATCGTACTTACAATAGGTTGAGAGTACATTTTAAAAGATCTGAATGTTTGTCTTTTTTCTTTCCCTTTTCTTACTAGTCCTCACAGTCAATCTGCGCAAACTAAAAAACAAATCTAGAATAAAGATCTCGATATTTGCTTCATTCGGAAAACAGAATAGACCAGTCAAACACAATGCCTTTTTTGTTTTCCTTGACTATAAAAGCCCTAGAAGGAAAGGAGGGTGGATAAATCAAGGCACACACCAGACACACTGGTGCTCTCTATCCGGAGAGTTAGGTAGATTAACCGTATATTAACAAGAACAAGATCTTGCACAACACCCGCTAAAAGATATATATTATTTACTATTTCTATTATGAATTTTGTATGGGACTTTTCATAACGAACATGACGATTCGATGATGCGAGACTGCGCGCAGGCTACATGTACAGCTCTGCCGGTTTACAGAGGACGCAGAGGTTTTATTTCTGACAAATTCCAAATTTCCCGCGATCCACAGAATTAGATATTCCCTCGAGGGAAATACAATGGTGCAATATCAATTATGAGGACTTCATTTTTTATTTTGAATTCTCAGAAATTTTCAACTCCCGGCAACCATTAGTCATGACTGGTCATCATCGTTGGTGCAGACCCACGGTAACTCTACTTCTGCTTCTATTGTTTCTTGTTCTTGTCTTGAAGTCACTTGCACGTTTGACTTTTCTGCATCGCCATCGCCATTGGCTTGTCTTTCTTTGTCTTCTTCATCACGATCATTGTGTTGTAGGGCCAAAATACTGGCCTGGATGCTCTCTGTGGACGAATTCACATCACAGAAAGGCTCTACGATATCAACAACACCTTCCTCAGCGTTTCCATTGCTTATTCCATCTTCTCCAATAAAAACACCTTGAATGGGTGTTTGGAACAAAGCTTTTTTGTTAGCTTCTGAACTATCCCCACTTTGATCAATATTACTTGTGATAGGAACCAGTGCATCGTCCGGCATAAATGCCAAGAGAAGCATCTCCAATTTGTTCATTGTCGTTTGGTAGCTTGGATTCTCATCTGACCTGTGAAGAATCTCAAGATCTGATGACAAAAGAATAAACGATATGGAGAATATAGCTTTCCTGTGACGGGATGATGCTTCTGTATCATGTGCCGCAAACAATTGAATAAAAAATTCAGGCTGAGAATGTAATAACGAAATCATTTCTCGAAGCAATTCTGGGTTTAAAAACTGGCACTGCCGATTCAATGCACAGATGTAAGCGATTTCATTAAACATGTCCTCGGTCTGCTCCTTTTCAACATTTCTTATCATCCTTGCTTTGGTGTCAGTCAAAGCGTGAACCTTCTGAGCTTTAATAACAGCAGAGGGGCGGGTAACAGCTTTTACAAGTGCTTTGGCTTTCATTGTCAACTTTCGAGAAATTTTTTTGGGACCATAAGCCCCACCCTCATTTTCGTTAGCTTTCTCGCGTTTGCGAAATGAGAATAGCATTCCAAATACGATCACACAAGTATCAATGACTGCAATTGTAGGAAATATAAGCTCATAATCACTTGCAGATATTGACTCAGCTACAATAAGAATAACCCCACTAATCAACCAGGAGCTGAAGATGAAGAGCAAGAACATATTGATACTGCCACTCGATGAAGCTCTATTAATCGACAAGAAAATAATATAGACAGCAATGATCCCTGTCAGAAAGGAGACATACAAGAGAGGTTTGTAACTAGCGAAAGAAGCCAAAAGAGCAAGTATACATTTGAATAGAGTGGCTACAAGAAACGAAAGCTCCCCCATTTCGATATCCTTTTTCGGGCCTATATTTTCTATACCATTTCCCAAATACATAACTACAGGTACGAAGAGGAGAAGGAGAGCAGATGATATAGTGGCCTTTATCTTCTGCACTGAGGTTCCACATTCAACTAGATCATCACAAAAGTTGATCAAATAGCCCTTGTCTTCTAACTCTATATATGAGCAAGAAAGTTGAGAAATCAGAGATGTAATACATGGAAAGAAAAGGGGTCGAGATACAACTTGCAAAAACGAAATTATCAAACGAAGACATACATTTCCGAACTGGGTAGTAAATAGATAGTCAAAGTTTCTAACAAACAGAAGTAAGCTCAAGAAAACAAAAACAAGAAATGAGTATATATAGAATGACCACTCAAAGGCCACGTAGAGTCCAAAGCTTGATGCGACAATGTAAGGGATGTTGGTATCTTTTGCAAATGAGTATCGCGGCGCAAACAAAACACCAAGGACCTGAAAACTCTCTGCCACATAAAATAATAGAAGGACCATATTTGCAATACCCCACTTGGAAGCTTCTTTGCCCTGCTTCTCTCTTTCTTTCCTTTCCTTTAACAAAAAGATCACTCTTTTGGATGACAAAACGCAGACGCCGATAAGAACAAGCCCCAAGCTCGGAACAGCTATCGCTGCTAAAAGCTCCCCATAAAAATTCACTTCCAAAGCGAGATCTCTATCCGTAGAGAAAGGCACACCTTGGCTATCAAGTTTCTCGCAATTGCTCAGCGCAACCTTCGTATCAGAGGGTAGTTGAGTTTTGAACTCTTTTCTTGTCCCTGCCCCAAGCACAGCTCCAGTATCAATAAGGGTCATTTGGGGGAACTCTTTCTCACCCGCAGAGAATGTGGCAATGCGCTTAACAGAAATGTTACTGTCTCCTGCCATCACGAAATTATAAAGAAAGCCGTCCGCACCATTCCTGTCATTGATACTGTCAAACGAAAAATCACCGATTCCACCAGCACTTCGGAAGTTTACCTCTGCTAAGTTAAGTAACAGCAACATGCGAGGATTCTTAGTGATATCATTATCAGCGGTACTTGAAAGAATTCTAAGCTCTTCAGAGCCTAGTAACTGCATCGCTTTGATTTCTTTACATCCTGTGTAGTTGTATGCCCCAGAACAAAATATTCTTTCTCTTATATTATTCATTTGATCATTAGACAACTCACACATATGTGCGACTCGTACTCTTCCAAAAACGTATGGTGACAAGCAGTTGACGGGTATTCCGGTACTTGTAAGATTTGCTATTGTTTTGTTTAGCGCAATCATAAAAGAAAGGGCCGAATCGTATCCAAGTGCGCTGTTCACCTCAGAGTTAATAGGAATACTAAATGACCTTTCAGATTCCCCTACCAACGCCCACTTAACATCGGTTTTATCATCCAAAATATTAAGGTCCGAGTACCTTGAAATAATGAGCAATCCGTTCAAATATTTCTCAAATCCGGACCAACCTCTGATTAACAATTCGTTGGCCCAGTTATCGAAACCTATCCAAATATACTCTTCGGTTCCAATAAGCTGCCTTTGTGCCGCTTGCTCTATTACCATTCGTGCTTGAGCAATATCACAAACAAGAATAATTATTCTCGATCTGCCAGACTCAACTTTCTTTAAGAAAGCTGATATTTCCGACTGCTGCTGGGATTTAGAACCTTTTTCATTGAGCAAGGTATTACTCTCGTAGCGGATGACCGAATTCGAGTTAATTAGCAATCCACGTGAAGCGTCCAACCCCAGTGGAGAGTTCGTAAGTAGAACGTGAGCGTTCACCCACTTGAATTCTTTGAACAACAAATTAACAAAATCCATAAATCTCTCAACTTTTGGTGCAACCCTGTATAGCGTTGGGTAAGCAGCTTTGTCTTCAAAGGCCGTGCCGTAAACTCCCTGGTCGATTGTTGGAATCCCATACAAGGACGTATGCCCTTGTACTGTTAATACTGTTGCACCATCCATTGGACCTAAAATCCCGTGAACAGATGTGTTTGACAAAAGAGCAACTATTTGTTGTCGCGCGACGACCGGTTCCAATCTATGATCAAGGATCTTTTCGTAGCTTAATCTAACCTTGGAATCAATTAGATGAAAATTTTTCTGTATTCCACTACGTATCCCTTCAAAGATAGACACGCCTTGCCCGCCCTTTGGACCCGACATGGGCAACATGGGTACTAAGTTAATTAAAACTTTATCTTCTGTGGTCTTCGTATTTACCCAATTTCTCCAAGTACTGCCTTTGGTCTTAATCCAGTTGCACGAAGCAGTTATAATATCGCTCGCGAAGCTATCGGCAATAATAGAAGTCATAGTAGAGGAATCTGTCAAGAAGTCGTTTAGAAACACTAGCGCATTGGGCATAGCAACCTCGACAGAGCTGCTAACCAAAATTGCGTTTGACTTCAAAAACCAGTCACATGTTCTTTTGCCTGTGGCTGGAGCAATGGTTAAATCTTCAACACAACCTAATTAAGAAGAGCGAAAATATAACTCATAGTTAGCACAAGTAACCGATGCTTTAGCATGACAAAGGACTCACCTTCTTTAACGGAAGTAAATGGTATCCTAACCAGAGAGGAAGCGTGCAAAGCATGAAGTGAAGAACGAACCTCCCAAGTGTAAACAGCAAAAGATTGTGCCCCAGCATCAAGAATCCCTTTTGCGTACGTATATTGCTCATCCCCCAAATAGATTACGATAAGTAGAAGTTGATGATTTTTGATCAATTGCTCAAGCTGCCCTTCTGAATCCTCGGGATATCTGTGCCATATTTGCCTACACGCAGTTATGTCTGCTTGGCATTGGGGAGGCACATATCGCCCTTCAGAATCACACCATGGAAACTTATTTGCAGTGCAAAAATAGTTCCCAGAAGAATCTTTGCCTGAAGCCCGGAAGTTGTATGGTGGTAATGCAGCAAGAACACTGCTATCCTGAAGAACTGAGTACTTGCTGAAATCTTTGGCTGGGAAATCTGTTGTCAATTTCTTTGTAACAAACAGTCCCGGACGAGTTGCAAGGCCATTCTTTATAGTAATATCTATCCCCCCCACAGCTCCTCCATAGTACCTATCATACCACGCCTGGCTACCTGACCACACGTCCCCTGCAATGTAAGCTAAGTTGGTGTTTAAAGACTCATAAGGCTGATCAATATGCACGCTCTGGTTGAATCGATATTGCCCAACCTCCAGAGATACATTTTCATATGAATATACCTCCTTCAAAAGAATAGCAATTATGGCATTGATAGCTTGACTTCCTTCCCATAAATCTGAATATATAACCACAGGACGAGTGACTGGATCCCATCCATACGATTGTGCGTCTGATGTAGAAATACAGTTAGTTGTGGGCATCGAAATTTTTGTTCTTCCATCCACACTAAGCTGTCCATTGGCTATAATCCAAAGCCCCAGCAGAAAGATAACCAACAACTGGCTCTTGGTTTTCGACACAGCCCCCATTTTCTAATGACCTTATACTAGGTGCAAGTGTGACTACCCCCCGTTTAAAATTGGAACTACAGTCCTCATCGCCACTATTTAAATATTCCTTCTTGGATTGAACTTAAGTTATAACATATTCTGCGTCTTCAATACTTCTATACCACATTGGCAAGATTCATAATCTAATTTTGATTCATAGTCTAATTTTGATGGTGAGGCTGTGAAGCGCTAATATTCTTTCCTACGTATAACAGCAAAAATATCCTGCTAATTGAATGATGATTACAGCCAAGCAAACGCCAATCCATATGTGTACAACCTCTTGACCATTTATGGCTGCTGAAACCCCATATATGGTAATCGCGACTCACGCTTACTAAATATATAAATAAATCAAGCCTTGAATAAATGCAAGTTATATTATTATCTGATATATAATATAAAGGTCGAAGGCCATGTTTGTCTCCCTGAGCATTTTAAAATGCTGAATCAGACGTAACCTACAGATTGGAAAACCACATCTATTCTCTCTGCACCAACACTTAAGTTGCTCGAATTATTCACTTGTGAAGATAGCGGAATTTTTGGATAGAGACGGTCTAGTATGGGTGTCTACAAGACCTAGAAAACCCCATTCATTCACACCTCAAAATGCTTCGAGGGGGGCACGACATTATTTTTGTCTTTGTTGGACTATTGCTTATTGTTCAGATCCCCGCAGAGCTAGTACCATACAAAGGGCTTCCAGGGAAATATATTCTTCCTTTGCCAAAGTGCTTTGAGGAGTCAGAGGTCAGAAAATTTGGATGGTATGATAAGCCAAGCATTGTAACTAACTTTTCCTTCGACACACATGACTGGAACTCCAGTATTATATCTGGGTATCTGGGGGCATATTTGCTAAAGGAAGTGATGAACAAGCGAAACACAATGGTGATTCAGTCCAACATTAGCATTGCTGCCCCTTTCAACGCCTCTTATAATCCTTATAGCTCCACCGCAAACAAAGTTACAACATTCAATTTGGAAGTATGGGACATAAGTGGGGAATTTAGGAAATCATTTGCTTCCGCGGCTAGTCAAAAGCTAGTAAGCGCAAAGGAGAGCGCCTTGATTGGATTATCAGGGGTTTATATGTCCAATTCATTAAAGACTGCTTTTCCGGCGAAAACTTTTAATGACTACACAATTCTGAATGACGCCGCGGTTCTGGCATCCCTTCCCGCTTATAATGATCTAGCTACAGAAAAAGTCAATGGAAAGTTTGTCTGCAATTCTGAAGTACTAGATTGGTGTGACCCTGTAACAGGCATGTTTATATCGAAAGCCTGTTCATCAGATATAACTCAGTGTCGGCAGCTATGGTCAACATATCCGACCCATGATATAGGCTTCTTGCCTCAGATGATCAATAACAATAATATTAAGCTCGTTATTGTCTACCTAGGAACTTCTTTCATGGATTTGGTAGGAGATGCACTAAACAAAGGAAAGCACCTCATAGTATACAACTGGGATCCTTCTGAGTTCACCGCCCTCTATGCGACTTTGATATTTAGACTGTCATTCCCGACACCAACTGTAGAATGTATTCAGGGGGATACGAGTCACCCATCAGGCCCACTAGCATGTGACTTTGAATCTAAAAGACTTCTTAAGGTCTTTGATTACAAGCTCGAGGAGTTCCAGCCTCCTGTTTATGAGCTAATTAATAATATTGTTTTAGACAATTTTTTGATTTCAGATATGCTGCGAGATATTAACAAATTAAAAGAGCCTGCATCGGCTGCGTGTTCTTGGTTGAAAAAAAACAAAGCTATCTGGGAAAACTGGGTTCCAATATATAACGAAAGCACAGTTCAGTATACAGCCCCAATAATTACCCAACTCTATCTTCCTAGTAATACCACCAGAAGCTTTGGAAATGCCTTCCTCAAAGGGTTTGAGTTGGGATTGAAGAGATTTGAAGTTTCCAAAAATATATCTGTGACCAATTCCGCATTGAATGATTTGGCTGTCTATTACTTTGGTGCTAGCCATTTTATTTCAAATGCAAATGCCCGCCACCCAGTTGCTGTTGTGGGCCCGTCACTGTCGTCTGTTGCTCTCACTATGGCATCCTTAACTTCAGCATCGAACATCCCACATATAGCTGGACCAGTTACTTCTTCTTCATTGAGAGACAAAGAATTTTACCCCTCCTTAGTTCGCCCTGGCCCAGATAGTATGGCTCGTCTAAAAACTTCAATATCATTTTCGCAAAAAATGAAATGGTGGCATGTCACGGCCATTGTTACTGAAGATGACGCTTTGAGTGGTTTGGTAACTGCTATCCACGCATTCCGGGGAAGCATCAAAGTGGATGTCGTTACACTTCGTGCGAATGACAATAGGCTTTTGATTCGCAATACTCTTATTCAGGTAAAAACGAGATATCCTTCCCGAATTATATTTGTTAACGTAGAGGAGATTGAAGAATATATATTGATACTCGAAGAGGCCAGGTCATTAAAAATGATTGGAAATGGCATAAGTGACTATGTGTTCATCACTTATGATGATTGGTACTATGAGTTAGGACAAGAATACTTAAATCAAAATCTGGATATACTTCATGGGTTATTTACTGTTACCCCAGGGCCACAAAACAACGCAGAGTTTAAGAAGTATGAAAATTTGGTGGAGCAACTTTCTGACAAATCAGTTTTTCTTTTGGCTACTAACACCGGATTAGAGGGAGAGCCTACTATTTTTGAGACTACAGCAATGACTGGTTATGATACAGCCAACATCCTTATGCGAGCTGTAAATAACACATACAAGGACATGGCTGCGCAAGGACTAGAGCCGACTTGTCTTCAACACGGAACAGAACTTACCACGTCACCCTTGTGTTATCTTCCATCAGCATTGGTCGATGATATATTTGACAGAGCGAATTGCAGTGGTATATATGAAAGCCAATCATGCATCAAAACGCAAGGTATCCTTACCATAATCAATGCGAAAGGACGAAGTTCCATTCACGTTTCAGAGTTATTATTGCTTGACCAAATATCTAAAACAGAAGTAGAGGGAATCTTGACAAACATATCTCTCAGTGGTCAAGGAGAGCTGCTAAAGACACGAATGATAGTTAGAAATGGGCAAGCAGTAAAAAACTCTACTGGGCAAATGAACCTTGTATTTCGTACAATAGGTAGCTGCGAGCTGTTTGAATACGAGACAACACCCCCCCCCTTTCGAATAACTCAGCAAATGCACTTTCCAGGTAGTACATTTGAAAGGGCGATCTTGGAGAGCCCTCCTTATATTGCCCCTGTCTCCCCATCGTGTTCAAGAGAAGCAGAAAATCAAGAACCCTGGATCTTTCTCCTCTTCGATGGTGATCCTAGAGGTAATGCTTCAGCTGAGAGTATTGTTTTGGCATTTACGTGCGCGTTGGTAGTATTCGTATTTGTAATAGACTGGTATGTCATTAATCGAATTTTGACACATTTCGAAGTTCATGTCGTTCGCAGGTCTAAAATCCGTCATAATTTAGCGAATTATGTTTCCCTAGCTATTATTGGCATGGAACATTTTCAAATAGTAAGAATATGTTTTAAATCTGACTTGGGATGGCTGTCAAAAGACAGGCAAACATTTAAGGTGCTGCAGTATTTGAGCTTGGCTTTAGAAAGTGAAATATCTTATATTATTTGTCTTGCCGCTGCCTGCTTATGGACTGCTTATTCTTGTCTTATATATTACGGGGTCGACTCTACACTTGAGAAGACCAAAGTTGGGGCGATACTCATGAAGCCTGCCATACCCCTTCTAGTTGCCCTGAGCACAGGGCTGTATTTTCCTTTGGTGGAAACCATTCTTGGAGTGAATTCCTGTGCCTACATCAAGGAATTTGATGGTATCTATATGACAAGTGTGTGTAAACTTGAGTGTTTTAATGACAACTATTGGAGACTGTTTTCATTTTCCTATATATGTCTTTTCACATTCATCCCTGGCTCATTCCTTTTGGGCCACATTTGGCAAGAGCTCGAGGAAGATAATGATATCAAATTCACTGGGATATACATATTGGTATACAAAAACTACAAAACAGCGTTAATTCTGAGCACTCTTCACTTTGGTTCCAACCCTATAGCAAACTTAGCCTTCGTCGCTCTCCTAAGTAGCTTGATGTTAATTTGGCTTGCTCGCACAAACCAAAGCTATATTGACTGGGCAAACATTTATACCCGAACTTTGCCTTGCACTGGTGTCATTACCGCAGTTATCCTCATTTTATTTGAGGCATTTTCTGTGAAAGAGCAGATTTACCCAATGGGGACCGTTCTATTTTCATACTGTGTATTGACAGCAGTCACCGTGAAACAAACAAAAAAGTATACGTTATTTTCTTTGGAATATACTGCGGCCAATAAGAAACATAGCCTTGAAATTGAGAAAATTCGATTGTTTTCTGGAGTCCAATGTAAGTACATAAGAAAATTCTTTACTGTGTAGTACCCAATGTTTATAGCGATTGACAAAGGTTGCTTTATATTCAATTGTATAGGGATGGGCTTGAGAAGAATTCAACGAAACCCATCAACTTCCCTCGACATTCTTTTTGGCTTTTATAATGGAACCAAGCGCCAAGGATTGAGATATCAGCTATACTTAAATTCATACCAGAAAATTTTTTCGCCAAGAAAAAGTCAAGTAGAAGATTTATCTTCTTCACATGAAGATATCTATTCTTCTGAACATGCTCATGACGTCTGCAAAATTGCACTTCTTTCACTGAAGGACGAGCCGTTAAACTCAAGGAGATTAGCATTGTCTGTAAATTATTTGAGCAAAATGGCAGATAATAGGAATACATTTTTACAGCTTTTAAGTTATCTTGCCACATTACTCGAGGAAAGCGAGGAAAAGCAGGTCGCAATTCTGATTCAATTTTTTTCTTGCTTAATGCTCTCTACGAAGAACTTTTCCAATTGGAGCAAAGTATCATGTTCAACGCCTTCTGATGGTTCATTCGAAATAACATCTTTGAAAGATTATCTTCTTGCTAACTACAAGTCGATTGGTCCGAGGAAAACAAAGGGCAATAGCAATGTGGTTGGTGAAGAGAGTGCCGAGATAGGGGGTGGTGGTCCCCACAGCGAAATTGAGCTGGCAGATGGTGATGATATATCTACGGACAGCGAAATAAGGAGATAAAACAGTACAGTTTTAATAGATCAAATTGTGTGCGTCCATCATGCGCTCGAAGGGCGTGGAGCCTACTGAGCAGAATGTGAAAATAAAACAGATTATATTCTTAGTTATGCACGCTAGCTATGTGCTTGCTTGGGTTTACATTCAATCTTTCACGCGTACTGATCAAGTTCACAAGGGGACATGAACCTTTGCCTTTTCGTTGAATTAGGTGCGTAGGTAGTCTAGAAAGTTTTTAGCCTCGACCTGGAGGTCATACTCTTTTCTTTTTTTGACCATACGCTGGGGAGAACTTTAACCCCACGTCCTTGCTGAGCCTCAAGCAGGTGTCTGCACCTCCGAAAGCGCGGGTGGAGTGCTTGAACTAAACACGAATTATCTTCTTCTTCTTCGTCGTCGGAATCAGTGTCGTCGTCGCGTCGGACTCCGAAATCAGCTTCCCCAAAAACATAATCCTCTTTGGGCGTTTCCCCTTCACGGGTTGTCAAATCAATGAGTCCGTGATCACCATTCTCCTCATGAGGAGGAGGAGCTATTGCGCTTCGTAAAGTAAGCTAGCAGTATTGTAAAGTACTTTCCAGAAAATGAAAAGTAGATCAACTCATGGAAGATTCAAACGGGAGACCAAGTTTTGATAACATTAAAAGCAGATAACCGTTACGCCACGTCCACCCCGAGGTCCACCCAGCCCGACGCGGAACCACGCGGTGCTGGACACTGACGACGTCGTGATCGATCACGGGATGATGGGGGAGAAGCGGGGAAAGATCACCAAGGGCAGGTCATAGCTGCTCAAGTTGCTCAATATAGCACTGCATAGGTGTGAAAACTGAAATTAGAAATGAGAATTTGCAGACACGGCTTGACAAATAATGGCAGAGTGATTGATACGTTACTCATGGCACAGCATGCAGCAGCAGGTAATTATAATTAAGGTTGATGGCCATGGCCAGCTGATACATAGTGCAATGAATATCTGCTATTTGCTAGTTCAGAGATTTATTTAAATTTTATGTGAAGGATCTGGATAGGAGGAGTGTGTTCAATGTAATTACACCGTATTCTTGGATATAAAACAATCATGAAGGAATCAAAACCGTCGTGCGATACAGCTAAAAAAAGCTATAAGAATCTTAAAAGTGAGTTGAAGGGTAAATATGACGTTGGAAAAACTTTGGCGAAGGGTGCCGAAGGGTACATCAAGATGGCCAAAGTGGTTGAAACGAAGGAAAGAGTGGTTATCAAGTTCTTCAATGTGATTGATGATTTTGATGACGAACTTGAAGTTGGGATTCCCCACGAAGTGCTTGTGTTGAGAAAACTCTGCGAAAATCCCAGTTACAAGGACCATATTGTTAATGTTAAAGAAATTGTTCACAAAGGAGAGGATTGGTGTGTTGTCATGGAGTTTTGCTCGAAGGGAGATCTAACCAAAGTGATTGCGAAAGGGCCAATATCGGAAGTGTTTGCTGGAAAAATTTTTCGGCAGTTAATTGAAGGCCTAGGGTTCATTCACAGCGCCGGCTTTGCTCACCGTGATATGAAACTTGATAACGCACTCATGGACGTATGCGGAACAGTCAGAATAAGCGACTTCGGAACATGCACTTCATTTGTAGCAGAAAAGGAAGATGAAATGTTTTTGTTCACTGATTGCATAGGTACAGTTTGCTATATGGCACCGGAAGTAGTTAATGGAGAGGTTCATGATGGGGTGAAGGCAGATATCTGGAGCTGTGGTGTGCTGCTTTTGACCTTGTTGACCGGCGAAATGCAATGGGATGAGGCTAAGACTGGCAATAGAAAGTTTGGTGCGTTTCTATCAAAGGGTCTGCTTACAAAGTTCAGTTTTTCAAGAGACTTGAAGGATCTGTTGCTAAAAATGCTCACTGTTGACCCAAAGGAAAGGATTTCAGTTAAGAAGATTTTAAGCCACCCATGGTTAGACAATGGTATTAGAAGCACAAGAACGAAAATACCAACCGCGCCGAAAGCACAGCCGACTAAAGCACGCAATGTGGCCCAAGAGTTTAACCCCGCCACAGCAGACAACGTAATCGACACAAAGCGTGCAATAGTTGCCTAATTCATCTTATTTTTCTTCGCATCTCTCCTCCGTTTTCTCTCTAACACTCTCCTCCCCTTTCTCTCTAACATTTCCTGACTGTATTATTCTTGTGTTTAATAAAGCCTTTTGAATTTTGTATTACTCCGTGGAATGTGCTTTTACAGCGTCAACTTCCTTCCAAGCTCGTATTAATCGCCTTAAATCTTTAGTTCGAAATGTTGTTCCGCGATAGTAGGTATCCAAGCGGGAACGAGCCATTTTAAAATGATTATACATGATTTCTGTACCAATGAATCTTCGTGCAGATAACATGCATGCCTCTCCAGTTGTACCTTATAGAACAACACACAAGAAATAAGAAGGCATTCAGTTAAAAACAAGGCAATATACAAAGCCAAACATGATTTTAAAACTTACCACTTCCGGTAAAAGGATCCATTACAATGTCTCCATTTTCAGAATACGTCTCAACTAGAAATTGAAAAAGCTTGCGCGGCTTTCGATGAGGGTGTAGCATTGGTAGCCCAGCGGGACGCCTGGCCGAGCCCGGAAACTCGAATGGCTCAAATGGAATAGGCAAAAAGTTGCTAACACAGTTTTTCAAATCCGCACTGAAGTAATACTCAGCTCGCGAGGATTCGCCTTTGTAAGACCGGTTATCATCTGCACTTCTTTCGACCGTAGAAAGAAAAGGAAGGGCAACATAGGGGGGGTGATAAGTGACACATTCTGGTGATTTATAAAATACGCAGATTTCCTCCACAAACCGCTGGGGCATCGAGTGTTGAAGCATTGGAAATCCTAAAATATTGTTTAACCAATACCAGTTATATCGATAAACTGGAATTGCAGGAGATATTGGACTATTTCCTCCTTCACCTCCACCCCGGCTAAAAAAGACATCTTTGTAAAGGTCCTTCTTTCTGCCGTTTCGAACCGGAAGGAAAATTTCCTTCTTTAGAAAATTGCCTGAAAACTCTTTCCAAGCTTCGTAGCCTTTTAGTGACTGAGATTCATTTATGTCAGAATTGATGAAGGCGTTCAAATCACGATTTCTAACAGCCCAATCCGTCACAAACTGTCCCGCTCCCATTACTGTCACCGCAGCATCGTCTTTCACAAGGCGTTCAATCGACATCCAGAAGTTAAATACAGAAATTCGCTTGTCCCAAGTGTTAACTGGTGCACTGGCTCCAGACGGCGGATCAGTTGCAGCAAAATCCACAACCTTAGAAGGAAAGCTGGCCCTACTTAGCTCAGTGAAGTCCCCCAAAATTAATAGGTATTCAGGGTGCATATGTACTAAAATGTCACAAGGGCCTTTAAAAGCTTGCTCAGAATTTTTTTTTTCTCTAAAGCCGCCAGACTCGGTCTTACTAAATAAAAACAAACCACGGTCGATATCATCATTTTCACCATTACCTCCACAAACATCAATATCTAGCTGGTCTGGATCTAGACAGCACTTTGGGCAGAGCAATTCCTTTTCCCAGCCATTCATACTGAATTCAGACAAAAAGAAATTGGAGCACATCTCACAAATTGAGTAACGACACGTATCTGTTCCAGAACTCTGGTAGCTATACACAGAGCAGCTCAGAAAGCACTCGTTATTAAGCTTTTGGTCTTCCCAATGTTTCTTGGTCTTGTAAATAAGCAAGTTGCACTGTCTACACACATATATATCGTCAGCTGTCGGCTTACCCCAAGGCCAAACGCATACTTTGTGAAAGCATCCTTTGCACACTTTACAGTGCAACAGCACACCGTTTTTTTTGTTTTTAGAGCAACAAAGAATGGCATTTGAATCAAAAGGTTGTATCTCACCTGCTTGAGCAAGCCGAACCTCATCGGTTATAGCTTTCAATGATTCCATCAGAATATTAGCAAGACCACGGCATCCTTTACAAACAAAAAAATAGGGACATTGACTTTCATCAACAATGCCTTCACAAGCGCCATGGACCCACTCATCACACACATCGCAACAAGCCATAAAAGACCCCTCCCAACCCGCCTCACAGCACATAAATTCATATTTTTTCTTTACACAGCATCTCTCTAGCAAACCATAATCACGAAGTTTTTTCCAAAACTCAGTGCAACTCATTACCTCTCCTTCAATATGCGACAGGAAGTCGTCTTCATCATTCGATTTTTTGGCTGCCCCAAACATTTCTTCTTCTGCCTCAAAGTCTGTTACTTCTGAGCAAAACTCCCTTAAGTCGCAGTCTTGAGCACAACAGGTAAATGCGCTGCTAAGAATCTGGGAAGAAGCCATTCGCCATTTGCCGCAAAGACTACATTGCTTGACATTTGGTGTCGTAGTATTATTTAGCGCCGCATCATCCCCATCATTAAGAATGTCCACAATAATATTCTCCGTTTCTTGAGAGACCTCTTTATCTTCTATGATTTCACAGCAGTTTTTCGGTCGTTTCTGCTTAATAGCTAAGTTTTTGTTCACTCGCCATTTCCTGCAGTTTTCATTCATGCAAATAATCCATCGTTCACAATCACCTAAGCTCGGGGGGTCGCCACCAAAAATTCTGCTACTTTTGTGGGCCTTTCGAGGACCTGATGTCTCGGACTCAATGGAGCAGCAATTCCACTCATCGAAATCTTGCGTTCGAGTACCATTTCGAGTCACATTAATTATCCTTGTCTTCTGACATACACTACACCTCTTGGGGCTACCACCACACTGTTCCCCAAGCTTTGTGTCCGTCAAGTTTTCCTCTGTGTCTGTTTGAGCAATGCTGCAACAGTACCAAGGCTCTTGCTGAGCAGCCTCAATAGCCACATCCGAACTACTTACACGTCTCCACTTCTCACAAGTAATATGATTGCACTGGACCCACACAAGTCCAGACCCATCATCTGCACACTCTCGTTCACCTGGGGCTTCTGCCCCACAACGGTCTTTTCGTTTGCTCCTTCCGGGCATCACCACAATACAGTGGAGCAGGATTAGACAGGAGGGAGGGAGGGGAGGGGGGTTGATCTGTTCCAAGAGTCAGTCTCTGTCAGTGTCCAACACCGCTTGAGGAAGATACACAACACACACCTCGATAACCACATTCCTTGAATATCCCACTCTTGCAGCTATCCCCATTCCACACACTAGCCATAACCCCAGGCAGCTAACCACTATGGACCAACCAGCTGGCGCTCCTTGATTTCATTGACGATTATTATTCCCAAGGGCAAGGAGAGGTAGTTATTGTTATTATTACTTGTGTTATTATGTAGAGTATTTTTAATTTAGATATTCCAACTCTTTCAGCTCTTGATGAATATATAATACCAACAGAAGTGCAGATTGAAGAATGGGATTGAGAAATTGGTTTGCGTCTTTGGACGCTGATAGGATCTTCTCGTATAAGACTGTGAGGGTGGTGAAGATTCTTGATAGAAGGCTTGGATTGCTTCACTACAGTGTTCTTTTCCTTATATTCCTTTACATTGTGGGGTATACGATTATATATGAAAAGAGATATCTTCAACTAGAGAAACCGGAAGGGTCAGTAAGGATGTCGTTAATGAAACCTCGATCTCCAATGGCAATGGAAGATTTACCTTATTGTCTGCAAACTGCACCCACTATTCGCAACTTTACTAACTTCCCTTGTGAGTACTGGGATGAGAGTTTGGTGCAGTATCCATTGACAGAAGAGACTGCCATCTTGGGCGCAACACGGGTGGCCATGCAAAATATGTCCTTAGACTGCCACTGGGAAGATCCTCAATGCAGGTACAAACCACAAGGGGCCGTTAAGAACGTTTACGTTGGAGACATTGAGCACTTTACTCTAATGCTAGATCATACAATATATGCAACCAATCTTGGCGTCCAGAGAAATGCTCAAGCAATGCCTGGTTCTTTGAAAGATATTTCTGGAAATGTGGTTGAAACGAAGGGAATCAACACTGTTGGAAGAAGGGGAAAATTAGACATTGTTGAACTGGGCCTTCTTTTGAAAGTCGCTGGAATTGATAGTCTTGATATTGATTCTGAGGTGAAAAACACTCGGCTCAGTATCGAAAAAAGTATGCGATATACAGGGATAATCATTCTACTAACAATTGAGTATTCGAATCGCATCTCGTATGATACAAATGATATTCGGTATACGATAACGGCCAGGCATATTAAAAATACCGAATACAAGGCAATGGAGAAGCTGAAGTCTGGAACAAATAGCGAAAATATCCAAGAGTGGGATCGTCATGGAATTCGCATCCTAATCAAACAAAGGGGGGAAATTGGGATTTTTGACTTTCAAGCTTTACTTTTGAGCTTGGTTGCCGGGTCGGGGTTGATAGCATTGTCTACGCTGCTGATTGACATTCTTGCATGTAGCTTCATGCCCGAGAAAGAGGTTTATTTTCGGTATAAATACAAAGAAACTGTTGACTTTTCTGACCTAAGAGATGGCCTTATTGGACCTGAAGAAGACGAGACTTTGAGGGAATTGTATCATTCGCGTTCGCGGAATTCCGTGGACAGTAGCACCCCACTGCGACACGCGGAGGGGGATTCTCTTATGTAAAGTTTTCAAAACGAATGAAACATTGGCAGAGGAGTTCGATATTACTTACTTCGGTGAAATGCACCAAGTGCTATTTATTTGCTATTTGTTGTCCAGGGCTCTAATTTACATTGTTCGGATGGTACATGTTGATGTTGTGGAATAATATAATCATTAAATAGACAGACTGGGCAAGGCAGGCTGCAGGTTTTTTGTCTGTATTCTGAAAATGTGAGTTTTGCGGATATAGTGTAGGGAATTGGAAGGCAGTTTAGCTTTTCCAACAGCTTCTTCAGCAAAACATCAATAAAATAATCTCGCCTGTAGGAGTGAAGGCAAGTGAAGCAAACGATAGACAGTACACCGTTATCATCGGAGTAGCTTCTCCCATCCAGTTTCATATTCCTAATCACCGACTGTGGGGTAGTTATCCGCGACAAGTTGTACGAAAGTTCAGATATAAGTTTTTTGGTTTCACGGGATTCGGTGGGTTGCATGCAATTTAGTTTCTTTACATTGGCATACATGAGTTTCACAAAAAATTGTGTACTGAACTGGCAAATCAAAGGCTTTAGCACTTTGCAACAGTTAGCCTGATGTTTCGATAAGCACGAGCCAGTCTCACCCATCAGGAGTATGTTTAAACATGGCACCAAGTCATCAAGACATTCTGTACACATCTCCTCAAGAGCCTGTACAGAAACAGCTAGATCAAGGCCGGCAAAAAGTACCGCACAGAGAATATCAAAGCATGAGGCAGCCACCCCACGAGTTTGTTTGACATAATACCAAAAAGAACATTTCAGAACGGACTCTCGACTTGGTGATTCTCGGGGTTGGCTCTCAAAGACCCTGCACCTGAACTGAAAAGCTTCAGAAAAGCAATTCTGGCTTTCTAGAACTTCCGCGCAAATATTCCACAGTTTGCATGCCGTACTAGCATGGAGGATAGCCAATGAATTAAACGTCCCGAATGTCCCAGCTAAGCACTGGCTAAACATTTCCTCGAATTCCCATTCTTCTTTCCCTTTCTTCGCAAAACCAATTGAATGCTCACTGGAAAGAGAAAGTAAAAAAGTTTTGAAATTTGATGATGCCATTACAAAGTGATTGTTTTCTGCCCGTAACAAATAAATACATGATAATAAAAACAACTCAATATGATCGGAGCAAGAGCTATTTTGGCCCACCACATCCGAGTCAGAGTATTTACGTTCATACAAATTTGTACACAGAACTCCACTCGGAACAAAGAAGCTAGCAGCTCTGTGCAAAAGACCCGAATTATTTAACGAAGGAATTATGGACCTGAGGTACGAACTCTTACTTTTTGAGAAAGTTGTCAATCCATTTGCCAACAGGGCTTCAAAGGCTTCTTCTGTTGGGAACGTGTCCATGAAAAATCCATTGCATGAGGAGCACATATCTTCTAAATAATTATAGTACACCAGAAAGGACCTACAGTTTTTTGGAAACTCGAAAATACATTTCCCGTAAAACGCTTTCAGTGCATGGGGCATTCGATCTCGACAATGGGCAGCAAGAAGGGCATATATTACTAGCTTGAAATCAATGAACAGTGTCAAAGCCTTTTCAAAGTTATAGTATCTATTTTCCACCAAAAATGCTTCCAGAGCTAGGGCGTTGCTGTGTAAAAGACCTTCAACGATATCATACTTGGACTGCACTCTAATGTCTTTACGGTATAGTTCTCTACATGGCGTTTTGCGAATCGCCTCAAAAAGTAGGCACACAAGCAGAACGTCTGAAAGGTGCTGTAGTTTAGTCTTTTCAAGGTTTTCAGGGTCTTTTACAATCACCAATAGATAATCAATCACAACATCAAGTCTTCCTATGCTAACAAATTTGCATATCATCTTCTCGTACCCGACATTTGACAAATGGTAAATATGCAAAGCCCTCATAATAAGTGAATTGAGACTATCAAGCACATCAGGATTAAAAAAAAGGCCTTGCGGAAGCCCACCTGCCATTTTACGAGCTTCCTGAATAACACATCCCAGGTCTGCAAGCACATTATCAGCTGCATTTTCATATAAACCAAATAAATCTAAACCCATCGATTTTCCAAAAAACTCTGCTCTTCGATCCACTACAGCCGAGCCCATTAATATCATCCCAAGGAAAATATCCTCTGCGGACAAGCAAGGGACAATTTCATACACTCCGAAATTAGTTGTTACAACAAATGATTGCAATTTGTTTTCGTCCCTTGTACTGCTTGAACTCTCAGTCTCTAAAGCATTTTCATCAGTATCAAAATTGGAACTTGTAAAGGAAATGTCCAATTCATTTGCTTGTTCCTCACCTTTACGATTATAAGAATTCAAACAAGCAATTTCGAGTACTTTTTCACCACGCGAGAACGTGATCTCTTGCAGTACGGTGGGATCCGTTTCAGTGGTGTCCCCCGCTTCACTCACAAGTCCCTTTGATCTTACAAGAGCCCAGGAAGAATCACATGCGACTTTTGACAGGATGACGAGCGAGCTGCGTTCTTGTGGTCCTTTGCGTTCTAAGTTTTCCGTGGGCTCTTTCGCACACACTATAAGTCTTTCAGACAACTGAACGTGCCTGGAAGCTTTTGGAATCGACAAAACGTACAAAGGGAAGCGATTGGGATCTCCTGCAAGGTCGTAAATGCTAAATGTTCCGGATTGATCAAATTGGTGAATGCCCAAAGCAGGACCGCTTTGCAACATCTGGATAGAAGCCAAGAACTGCCCATCCACTACAGGACTGTTGATTGTCTTGACTGGCTGATATCTGCTCTTGTCTCCGTTGAGAATAATATTTTCATGAGCAAGAGAATTCCTCCGAGATGACGGCTTTTCACTGACCATATTCTGAAAAGTCCTTTCAAGTAAAAGAGAAAAACATCCGGTTGCACAGGTGATATACAGGAATGTAGAAAGGGTCTGATGGTCTTCAATCTCAGCGATCTGCAAATCAACAATTCCACTTTTAAGCTTGACCAAATGCCCCCTTTCCCTTGCTATAATATCAATGAAGAAAATGCTCCCTGTGTTATTTCCCACAATACAATACTCCTTCAGAGAGGTCTTGGAAGACCACACGACGATGGACGACGGTTTCCCCGAAACAGACCCAATAAGTGTCACGTCGTCTTGGTACCCAAGCACCCTTTTATCAGAAATAGGATTGGCTTCTTTAGTTGCTCCCCTTGTATTATTTGGTCCCTGTGCAGCAGCAGCTCGGGTTGTAAGTGACTTAAAAGGAACGAGGTAGACAGATCCATCTTGACACGTAGCCAAAAGCCACTCTGCCTCACAGCAAAAGCTACCAGTCGTAATTTCTTTACCACTTGTCACGAACCACTGTAGATGAAATATTTGAACTGCACCATCCTCCCCCCCCTCCACTTTACGAAATACTAACCGCTTGTTAGAAAGGTACAGACCAGTTACAAAAAAACCCTCGCCTTTCCCCGTAAAACAATGTTGAATCTGTACGTTATCGTCGGCAAAATCTAACACTCGACATCGCTCATACAATGCATATTCTCCTGGAGAGAGAAAAAGATTTGCCCTTAAGAAACTGCTAAAGCGATGTCTACGTTCGCTTTGGCGCAAGGGCCAATCTCCACTAGAAACCGGCTTTTCACCGGCATCCTCACCAAGAAACACTTGTGCTATCTTTTCGTAGACAAATCTGATGCCCCATTGTTCTTCCTCAGTAGCATGCTCCCGCTCTGATTCTAATTTTCTTCCCACCCATACCCTGTCTTGGTACATGTCTCTATAACGTAAGAGAGTCCCTTTAGGACACGCAATTCACTTATACGCATATACATATACCAGCAGCCTCCAAACGTTAGCACTAGATAGCGCTTTGGTGTCCTTCTGATAGTACAGCACGGTTCAGTGCGTCAAGGGCCCGGTAAAACAAGAAAACAAGAAACAAACAGAGGCAGACTGTGCAACTTGGAGAGGATTTGGATTCTTAAACTTTCTTGAAGAGAGTCTTTGCACAAGTCACAAGCTGACCAAAACCACATAAAACACAACGAGGGGAAGGGGGGTCAGCCAGCTACCCTTCCCCTACCCCTCCTCTCAGATGATCATCAAGGAATACGACAACCATAGATCGCCCGCGTGTAGCTGCTGGTCTGGGAGTTGGGCCCAGCTGCAAATACTTCTGGGAGAGGGAGAGAGGGTCTTGTGTCATGACTCCCACCCCCCTGTCTGTTTCACACTGGTCCCACTCCTCCCTGTAGCTACTGGAGAGCTGGGATAGACAAGGACACTGACGGATCAGAAACAAGCACAACCCCAGCTAGCTGAGAGATAGATAGATTAGTATACCACACCGGCTCTAGTGCTAGCCCACTCGGTATCTGCCTTGCTTACTAGAGAGTCATATCCCTATTCCAGCTGCTGCACTGTTTGTCTTGCCAATCCTCTTTGCATTGCTTTGTTTGTACATATAGAATGATTGTTACTTTAGGTGGTGGTAGTCGATCTCCTACATTTTGAAAGTGTTGTATTAATAACATGGGTCTTCCCGAGGGCGGGATGGTTTATTTAAAGAGACTACTTAGTGGGAATGTACCACTCAATCCGCGGCCCTCATGTATTATATTTCGGTTTATGGGTTGTCAAAGGAGATTTTGTTCCATGGCTAGTAAAGACGAGTCCGCTGTTGCATGTTTGCGATCTGCAGAGGGAATTCATAAGGATGTGTTGGTTTCGAAGGGTGAAATACAAACAGCCACGAAGCGGTTTCTTGCCGACAAGAAAAAGCTTCCTATTCATATTCGCAATGCACTTATGGCTCCATCTAACATGAACAGCTCACAATACAAAGAATTATGTCGCACTGTATGCAACGAGTATGCCTCACCACTTCACTATATGCTTCTCTTGAACGGGTGTTCAACGGCTTTGAAACCAAGCATTTCGGCAGCGACCAGAAGAGCAACCGTGAAGACGTTATGGGAAAATTTCGATTGTAAATATGTTACGGGGGACGTTGTAATGGGATTGGTTGATGTCTATTCAAAGTATGGGAGTATTGAAGATTTGTCAAATATATTGAACAAACTTCAGGTAAGGGATAAATCGCCGAATGTTCTTAGTGACCAGCTGGCAATGTGTACTGTAGCTAGTAGTGCATTACAGAAGAAAGACATTCAGGAAGCTTCGAGGATTTTTGCATCATTTTACAAAGAGACTGGAGTTTTTAATGTGGTATTGGGGAGGAGTATACTCAACTCTTTACCCGCCTTTAATAAGATCAAAACTACAGCCCCAAATGTTCTAGCGATTGCGAAGGCGGCACTGTCGAATAATGTCGGGAGTTCGTTGGAAATGAAAAGCATCATCTCCCTTCTGAAGTTGTGCGGTATGAGCACTAACACTTCGGAGTTGGCACTGTCTGAGAAACTTTTGGCTCTAGCAATGAAACGGGCGGGCTCTGCTAGCGGGGAAGAGCTATTCAGTTGCTATGCCTTGGCGATAAAAAATATTCTATCGAGCGCGGTGATAAGTTGGAAAAAGGTTAAGAAGAGTGTATGTATATATAGGGATGCTCTTGAATATGTCCATGCGGGGGGTTATGATTTAAAAGCAGCAAACGAACAGATCTGCTCGGACTTTCTTTCTGAACTGTACTGTTCTGGCGAAATTTTGAAAATTCAAAGAACTTTGTACCAACTTAAAGAATTTAATGAGCTTGATTTTGATGCTGTGTTTGATAATTTTTCTCGAAAGTGTAAATTAAATGAGACTGAGAAGAGAGCCCTTTTAGTGGTTGGGCGCTTTAGGCGAGTTGGTAGTGGTCGGCAAGATGGTCTATGTAAAGAATTTGATGCGATTTTGAAGGACAAGAATTTAGACCGAGAGATTTTATGGACATTTCGGCTTCAAGAGCTTATTCAAAGCCAAAGGAAATATTTGTTGATTGATTTTTTACCTCGACTTGAAACTGAGCTTGAAAAATGCCTGAGTGACAATGTTAGTACACAGACTGTTGCAGCAATTGCGAATCTAGGATTTGCACATTCTTGCAATTATATACCCTTTTCAAGAAATAGCATGATGAACCTCTTTAACTTCTTTAGTTCGAAGGGTGACTTAGAAAACATGAAAAGAGTTGTCTCGTTTATGTTTTCACTTAGCATAGGGTGGGGCGGGAAAAAGTCCCTCAAGCCTTCAGAAAACACTATTCAATTCGTACTTGAAGCGTGTCTGGCACATGCTGACTATAGCGGGTTTTTTGAAATGTTCTGGGGCTATTTGTCTTGTCTGCCTGGGATGGGTTCCCATCATATTGATCTCTTGGTTTTAAAGGTTGCTCAAAAATTGCAATTGCAGAACGAAGCAGATTACTTTCGTATATTTCAAATGGCAATTGGGAATGGCTTAAAGCCAAAAAATAGTGCTGATTGGTGGAAAATGTATAATTCCATTGATTTCAGTAGTGCGTCGGAGAGAGTTGTGTATAAATTGCTAGAGAATGCGCTACGCGATGAAAGCCTTGTTGAGGAGTGTATATTAGAATTGTATTGCGAAACCTTAAAACTCAAAGAAGGCCATGTTTTACGATCCCAAAAAGCTGTCAGAAAAGCGATGCAAAAAGAAAATCAAATTTTCATGAAACTAGTGACGTCGATGGATTCACATAGAGTAAGCCCAAAAGATTGGCCCTTGGAGCTGATTGATGAACCATTTATCTCAAAGGAAGAAGCAGTTCGCGTTGTGGACACCTGCCGCTTGGCAAATGCTTATCCGCACATTGTTCAGCTGATGATATCACCAAAATGTCCGCCATGGGACCAGCAAACAATGAAATACGTTTGCGACAGGGTGCTTAGTAACAGAAGTACAGGCAATGTTTCCAACGATTTTTCTTTTCTGAGAAAGTGGGGATTAGTTCATGTAAACGAATTTAGCGACAGGACTCGCAAAGAACAATATATCCCAGCGGCACCCGATGGTGGCTTTCAAGTTTCGGTGATTTTAAAAAACGTGGGTGTATATAGGTATGGGTTCGACTTTAATCATATTCTGGATTTGTCCCTATTGGCCACACCTTCCGAGGATATTGATCTGATATACAAATGCAAGATGCATAACGACTTGCGACTCTCGTCGTGGCTCGCACTAGAGGGCCTTAATGGCTTCAATTATTTTGCTAATGAGACTTTTATGGAAGCTTTCAAAAGCCAGTTAGCCAACGGCCTTGTCAGTCCAAGTGTATTGGTGAAAACTCTGGATCATCTTTTATCGTCTTCGAAACATTCGAAGCTGGGCAATGATCTAGTAGAAGCTATACCTTCGTGTTATTCGGGCCTTTACGAAAAAGCAGTACTTCCTCATGCGCCAAAAGTCTGCTTGCAGAAGGTCCAAACTATATGTGAAGCTGTTAGTGACTTTGATAGCTTGCACGCATCTCTTCTTGAGACACTCTCAAGCCCTGTAGATGACACAAAAATGCAGAGTTTTTTTAGCAAATGGAATTCAACAATTTCGAGGTCCGACTGCCTTGTTAGTGCTTGTTTAAAAACCATTGCAGATGTGGAACGCCGTAGAGGCTACAATAGAACTGCGTGTTTTGATGTAGCCAAGTGGCTCCTTTCGAGGTTTCATGAAGATAATTTTTCGCCAGATAACTGTGTAGTGCCATGGCTTATTGAAAAACCTTCGTTGCTGAAAGACGTCAAGTTGAACGTTCGCTTTCTTAGCATGGAGAGTATGTACGCCGTTCTTGATGCATGTCGCCAGTCAAATTCGCTGATGATGTATATGGATATTGTGAAACAAATGAAAGTCTTGGGAATCAAACCACCTCCATTTGTGTACAGCGCCTGCTTTGATGAGCTTAGCAGTGGCCGTAATTACCGTAGAGGGGCTTGGAGTCGACGACTTCATTACTTTTTAGACGAGGCTGTAAATGACGGAGTTCCCAACTCGGTAGTGAACAAATACTTTTGATAAAGTACAAAAAGAAAAATGTTCCCTAAAGAACGAGTGCATTAATTTATTTATAAAACACTGTCAGCTATTGTTGAATCCGTTGAAGGCGTAGAACTTATCAAGAAGAAGTGTGGACAGACCCAAGGCATTGTAGTTGTCATCTGTAGAATATTGCGATTCCCTCATGGGCATCTTTTCTTTGTGTATGGAGCCTTTCAAACTTGAAATACTGGTTCCGATTGCGGGCATTCGCTACATTGCATAGAGTAGAAGCATGTCAGACATTTTGCAACTTGCAGCTGCTGTTCTTAAAGGAATGCAAAATCTCCTTACCTGTTGTTGAGTGTCTTTAGCGAAAGATTCTGTTCCATCATCATGAGTGATTATGGTTCCTGCTGGATTGAGACTTGATGCCAAATTATAAAGGCTGTCAAGATACTCTCTGCCACCAAATTCAGGCGCCCAATCCGGATTATGGTTCTATATAAACAGAATTTTTAGTACGCTGGTGTCCGTTTTCTTTGAGAATAAAAACTTTGTGCATACCTTGAAGTTTACAAACGACTTTTCCATTTTTCCAAGCGATGTAAGATTGTATTCTGTCCCACAGGATATGCCTTTAGGCACGGCGTACTAAAAATAAAAGTAACGAAAGTAGAGCAACGCAATGAGCAGATAATTTTCATCGAGTGATTAAATAATACAAAATACTGCATTCTTCTTCCCCTCTATTATTACTCTCTTGGTTTTCTTTTACATGAATGTACAACTTACCTTTGGATTTCCATGCCGCTTAAAGTCAAAGGTCGCGAAAGAGCAAACATGGCCCAGTCCATCATGCCAAACTGTAAAATCTCGAAAAAACTCTACGATTCCTTTTGAAGCTGCCGGGCATTTGAAATATAATATATACGGAGTGATGAAAACGCTCAATATGTCAATTAGTGCACTGACTAACTTCAATTCAAACAAAGCAGCCATTTCATCACGAACATCAAACGTATGAGCTTTGTTCAACCACTTTTGCGGATAGTAGTGGGTATACTTAACAATCTCCTGCATTAAACGCTCAGGTTCGAAAATAAGATTTTCGTCGGGAATGAGACCTCGTCCAAGAGCTATAACAACCCCGAATACAGTGATAAACCAAATCACTGTGTGCTGAGAAGTCACATGCACATTGGTCAGAGCGTCATCATCATACAAACTCAAAATGACCAAGCATGATACAATCGACCCGGAAATAAACACGACAAAGCGGGCAATGATTGTAACACTCTCAGCACAAAAGTTATTAATGTATGTATCTGCGTGAGGGTGGCTTAATCCCATGCGCTTTTGGAAGATATGGGGCAATTCATTGAATTCCCGAAACTTCCACTTAGCAAGATTTGCCCATTGCCTCATTCCCGCAGAAGAAGCTTTAGATCGAATTTCCTCAGCATATTTAAAGAAAAAGAACATTACCAAAAATATGGCAATGAAAGGTGAAAGAACAATGTTAATCACTGCAAAAGTTCGAAACCTTACAGACAATCGCTCTGCAATTTCACCAGCCATGTTCTTATTCAAGATTCTACTCCTGATTTTGTGACTTCTTTCAGGAAAAGCATAATCTATAATACACCTCCTAAGATTCCACTCTAAGGAACGTGTAAGAAACTCATATTTGCCCAGTCCAGGGATTTTTACAGACAAATCCAAAATCCCCCTATTGAACAATGCAATGAAATAGTTGTCCTTACGCATTATTCGATTAGCGATATCAAATCCAGTAAGATCGCGCTTGGAAAGACATAATTGAGTCCTCGCTTGCACTTGTACTATCCTTTCTGTCACTTCTCTCCACCGTATAGTCTGAATATCCCTTTCTTTTATCTTCAACTCTTCCCGAAAGAACATTTTCAAATTATACAATCCAGGTATGGCTTTTACAAAGCTTACAAACTGCCATATCCAAATGACAAGAAATACAATTATGTAAAGGACCACAAGTGGATGAAGACTAAACAAAAGAGAAAAATCAACAGCTTTGGAAAGCTGCTCCGTTTTCCAAAGCACAGAGTAGTTAATACATCCAAAAATAAAAACTGTGAAAAAAGCCACAAAGCCAATTGTAATCAGATTCAGCACTCTTGAAAGTATAGAACAGCGGAATCCTTTCTCTTGGAAGTATATGTATATATCAGTCAAAAACAGATCAAAATTGGGTACATTGTGCCAACGAGAGGACCCCCCTTTTATACAAAATGGATCATCGTCCGTCTGCCCAACGCCTCTGCCTTGCCCTCCTGCCAGTAACAGACTGTCCCCCTCACCTCCATCCACAGACCAGTCCGAATCAAATCCCCCTTGACCCTGCTCAAATATATTCAATCCTATAGCTCCCGGGCTCCGATACGCCCCGCCATAGTCTTGATTCCCACCCCTTAATCCTCCCCTCAGCTCAGATTGCTCCCCATCACTGCTCTCGACCTCAACCGGTAGAGGTACATATCCCGCACGACCAGAAGTAGCCATTGGACAAAGCTCCCGAAGTCACAGACTCTCAAAAACTCCACACCAACCAGACAGGCAGGCACAAGTGCATCTAACTATCTTCAGGGCACATACATGAACCACACAAGAGGATATCTGCTGATCTGCGACACAGTCCTCCATCCCATTGACTGCATCAAAAAACACACCATGTATGGCACAGTTCAGTACCAAATAGTCCATATAACAAATACGCAAAACTCTGGCACTGGGGTCTGGGGCACACCCCTAATCTATCTCAAAGAAAATAATAATTGAGCAAAGTGACTTTCTCTCTTTCACGGTGCCTAATTCTACTGTAACCCCACACACTCCCTAAATTGTGCTTCTCAGAACCGAATCCCTTACTCGTCCACAATTGCATGCTGTGCAGATTAAGCTTTTTATTATTGATTGGACGATATGGCTAGGCTAGGCCAATTTAGAGCAAGGGCACTCTATTGGAGCATGTTGGCAAGAGACTAGAATACAAAACAACCATTCAAAGATATTTGTTAGCATGCTCAGTGCCAGTGAGGATGCGACTTAATACTCTGTGCAACACAAATGTAACTTACCATGGCCAACATTTGGAGGTTAAAGCTAAGTGGTTTCTCTCTTTGCCGTTCTCTTTCAGAGTCGTGCTTCTTAATATACTCTTCAATGTTCTCAAAGTTCCCCAGTTCTGCGTGCTTCTTGCTACCGCCACCGGGTATGACATTTTCCACAACTCCCAAACTAGCATCTTTAACGCCCCCTTCGAGAGTCCTCTGATACGGCAGCGATGCCATTTCAATAAAAGCCTATTAGTATGGATATGCACAAATAGAAAAAACAAAATGTCGGTCACTGATATTAGCTTACCATCATTGTGCGCATCTATACACGGCAAAGTAAAAGATAAGTGTATTAAAATTCGTAAGTGTCTAGAATCAAAAGAAAAAGATACACAGATGGGAACCCATTGCGCAAACAAACTTACCACAGGGTCTTCGTCTTTGCTCCCATGAAGAGTAACTGACATAAGGTTATCCCAATGTGCACTTTTTGTCTTTGCTGCCTCCTCATCAACCTTATTAACATCTGCTGGGAGAAGCGATGAATGACCACCTCGTTTATCCTTAGACTTGGAAGTATCTTTATCATTAATAGCTCCCTAGAAAATAAAAATCAAGAAACACACAGTCAGCAATCAAGAATGCGTTGTTCTCAATAGAGGAAATTGATGCTTAAGCGTCAGAAACACGTACCAAATCAACCTCAACCCTTGGGCCTGCGGAGGGATCAATGGATATTTCATTTGCATCAAGTGAAGCATCTATGGCCTCACCTACTGGCTGGGGATTTTGTAACTCTTCTACGAGGAG
The DNA here is from genome assembly GCA_002811675.1 of Ichthyosporea sp. XGB-2017a. NCBI lineage: Eukaryota > Ichthyosporea > Dermocystida > Chromosphaera > Chromosphaera perkinsii. Next base: position 43,619 of record PDIM01000005.1, on the reverse strand, counting down.
CTTTGATTGCTCTTGCATTGCTTTTTTTAGAAGCGCGTTCATACTCTGTGCTTTCTTTTCTTTGTCCTCTAACGATGTTAATTCTTGCTCCGTCTCCCCGGCTATAAATCCCTCATTATCCACATACGCTAAGGGTGCCCCTTTACAGCCCCTGGTATCCATAAGTAACAAGGTACATACCAGGACCAAAGCCTGGATGAAGGCCCCGAACACAACAGCTTTCCCACTCTTCCTCCACATTGTAGCTTGGCTGCACATATTAAAATCTCAATCTCACCTCCTACAGACAAAAGAAGCCATAGTAAATAATATAAGTTTGTGCTTTGTGCAAGAATAATAATGAAGGAAGAAAGAAATAATTATCAGCAATCAGCATTCCTTGGCAACGGCAGTGTGTGTGTTAGGGTTAAGGATATAATACAGTCCTGTGCTGTTAGCTGTAGTGTGGAGTGATTCAGCTCTGGCCTTGTCTGTTGTCTGTGCTTGAGCTGCACTGCTGTAGATGGCGATCCAATGTAGCTTGAGGAACTCGTTTCTGCAATCTTTGAAGCGCTTGAAGTTGAACAATGGACCCCGCCGGGTAGCCGTTGCTTTGTCTGGAGGGGCGGATTCTATGGCCCTCACCCATCTTCTTTCACTACATTTCGAGGAAGTGCTTGCCTTTACAGTCGATCATAAAGTTCGACCAGAAAGTGGTGAAGAGGCACTTGAGGTAGGAAAGCGTGCAAACCAAATAGGTGTGAAGCACAAAATACTTCCGATTGAGTGGGAAGATGCTTCTTTTGGTAGGGTCGTTTCAAAGAACCAAGAAATGTACAGAAAAATAAGATATTCACTAATGATTAAGGAATGCAAACGTTTGGGTGTTAGTGAATTGTTTGTGGGCCATCATTTGGACGACAGGATTGAGACATCAGTAATGCGATGGTCCCAATGCTCAGGAATATATGGCATCGGCTCTTTTAAGGAATCTTCAATCGTTGAAGATATATGGGGCGGGTATGGAAGCATTAATCTCATTCGACCATTTTTTGGCATATGCAAAGAAGAGATTTATGCTTACTGTAGAGACAAAGGCATTCCTTGGTTTGAGGATCCAACCAACAGTATGGAGATATATGGAAGAAATATGCTGCGAAAGGGCCTTGAAGAATTGTTCACTAGCCAAGAGAACTTTTCAAAAGATGATTTGTTTGATTTGGTGTCATTTTCTGAGACTTTGAGCAAATCTATGGATGCAGAGTGTAAGTTTGTATATTGTTTTTTTTTTAAAAAAAAACATACTGAAAGGGGCAACATTTGCTTGTTTACTTACTGAATTATAAACAGACTTATCTTTTTTCCAGAAGTATGTGGCTGTCAATGTGAATCTAGGATATTTAAATTTTGCTGCTAAACCTTTTGTCGATTCAAAAGGCCATTGTGGAAAACACATCTTATCAAAGCTTACAGAGCTTATTGGAGGTCATTCTGGGGTTAGTGCTAAAGCGCACGATCGGGCCTTTGATGACATTCGCGCTGGTCGCAAAGGAACAGTCTTAGTGAAACGTTGTGCTGTGAGTATTCATCCAGTGACTGGGATCACAATCACGAGGCAACCGATCCCGAATAATGAGAATTTTGGGATCCCCCTTCAGGACAAAACACCTCTAGTGTTTGATAAAAGACTCGCTATAGAATTGGAGCGCACAAATGAACGGCACTCATGTAGAACATTTGGTGTTCGATATTTTATGAAAAAGGATTACTCGTTCTTGAAGAGCCTTTCAGAAAGCTTCCCCAACCACGCTGTACCAAAACTACCAAAATTCGCATTGCAAGCACTGCCCGTCATTGTTGAAATGCCCACTGATGAGGTGATTTACATTCCAAATATAACACCGAATGAATACAGAAGCCCCATTCGAGCGTCTGTTGAGCTGCTTAATTACCATCGCATGCACGGTAAAGATAGTTGTTGCCGGACGCATGACAAATAAACGCACTCTTTAACTTATTTAAATACTAATGTAAAAGGTCTGTTTATTAAAATTTAAAATAAGCCATGAAGGATTCCAGATCCAGCGATCTGAGCTGTGGGATTACTATCGACTTGCAATCTCCTAGTTAATCAAGTACATAGTAGAACAGTAGAAAAAGTCGAATCCCGAATAATTATTCAAATTTATCAAAAAACGTGCAAATGAGTTATGCTGAGCGAAGAAGATCTGTGGTTCGTTTGTTAGCGGATTCTGTCCTGTTAACATTACTCTCGGCCTTTCTGTTCATTCTATCGAGCTGTTCGTTCTGAGATTCCAGTTCGTTGTTCATGTCCTCTGCTTGATTCTTCAAATCCCCTAAGATGTCGCTAACAACATTCAAATTTTCATTCATTTCTTCTTCCCTTGCATCGCCGGTAATTGGCTGAATCATCTGCTGCTGTTTACCCGAGCCTGCCTGGGTCATTTCCCCGGATTTTCTAGGCTGGCTACTCTTAGGATCGTTATTTCCTTTCCAAGTTTTGGAATACCCACTCTGCTTAGATTCAAAGCTTCTTCTCTGATTCCAAGGGCAAACACACAAACCGCAACACTTTTCCATTTCTGTTAAGGTATTTTCACCATCCTTTAAATCCGCATTGATCGTATCTAAATCGTTTTCAACTTTGTTTAATTTCTCACCCTGCTCGTCCAACTTTTGAAGAGTTGTTGCTCCCATTTGGCGAGATTCTTCAGCCATTTGTCTCATTCTTCGAGTAGACTCCAACGATTCATTTGTTACTTCGTCAGCTTCCTGCTGCATCTGCTGAATCTCTTTCTGTTCTTCCTCTGGAGAAAGAACCCTAGCAGGCTTGGGTGCCTCCTCTGGGGCCTTCTTCTTCCTGGTTGTTCTCTTTTCCCTTGCCATAATTGCAACACTATGGGTCTGCTATACAAGTTTCAATCTAAACTTCACTGTTCTAGTCACTTCTCTAACTCTAGACTCCTCCAGCTGACAGATGTATCAGTACACCACACAAATAAGCTAATCTCACACAAATCACACCAACCGCGTTCTCCATGGACAGCCGCAAATAAATATAATAACACTAATTATTATAATATTCATGCGTGGTGGAGGAAATTAGGGAGCCTATACCCCACCTAGGCTCTAACCCTAGCTAGCTCCAGGCCGGCTTGGTTTCCCCAAAGGTTTCCCGTGACGTACATAAAGTCCTTATAAATTTGACGACGCAGGGGCTTCGATCGCAGCCTCTATCAATGAATTATGTAATGGATAAAAGGCCCACAATATGTGGAATCACCTAATTAGGAAGGTCCAAGTCCATAGCAGCATCAAATATTCTAGTAGTACATATCAAAAGAACTCTAGCTGCTGCTGTACATGCTTCCGAAAGCCGGTGTTTATAATTAGGCCACATGCTACAGCTAAGGCTGCAAAGTGCCATCACATCTGGACGAACGGAGAACTGGAAGCCTGAACGGCGCACGCACGGGATATGACGATGACCGTGCCCTGGACAAGACTAGGAGTCAATTCCATATGTGTGACTGCTGCAGCTTCAACATAGAACATGCAAATAATTGAATAGTATACATACTTACTGGCTTCATCCACCTCACTATACATGTAGAGCGCTCCTGAAAATGGGCTCATGATCGGGACTGGAGCAAAAGCTTTCTGAATTGAATGCAACAAGACTGAAGAAATGAAATAAGCTCAATCGTCTTAATGATTTTTATTCCGAAAAATTGAAATCTGGACAAACATATGTTTTGTGGGAGCTAGTCCTCAGTCAGACAAGAACATTTACGCAGAGTATAACTGCGTGATGGAAGTGTACGGGTGAACTAGGCAACTTCGGGTTCAATGATTTTCGCCTTTCAAAGTCAGAACTGTTTGCTTCGCTGTTGCTTTATCTTTAACTGCCAGACTTCCAAAGAAACCTCATCGTCGTAATAGCTACTGTAAGTCCTTTCATCTACAAATTTTTGTTCATTTAGCTCATTAAAAGGTATTCCTACTGAAACCCACTAGAAAAGTGAAACTACAAGACAAATTTAAAATTCGTAACGTCTACATATATATATAGTCCCGATAATTTTATATTTATATGGTTATTTTTCTAAAAAGTGTACTATATATAGTAAAATACATTGTGGGTTTTTCTAAATAAAGCTACATTCTTACCTTATATGTACATTGCAGGGAGTCAGGCCCAGCTGATCCAGTTTTGAAATGTGACTTTTTGTTGGTTTTCATAATAAACTTGGAAAAATTGAATGATATCATTTCAAGTTTTTATTTCGTTGTTTGGTTGAGTTTTATTGATTTGCCACTTATGCTAATAGCTGCTAAGCCTGGGAGCGTCTGCTACAGAGTCACTTCAACACTTGTACGAACTTGCCGTTGTCCAGCCTTAGACATCACGCCAGTCTGTCGATTAGAGAAGCCATTATCTCTTTCGTATATTGTCTGGAGAAATAGAGCTGCTTACTCTACTACAATGGGGAAGATTTCATTTACGCCTCCGGTGGCGCAGCGAGTCACTGGATTTATGAAGCCTACCGTATGGCATGAATTTACACCACTTGCTGTGAAGCATCAGTCTTGTAATTTGGGACAGGGCTTTCCTGATTGGGAAGCTCCTGATTTTGTAAAAGAAGCAGGATGTGATTCTATCAATAATGATTTTAATCAATATTCCCCTAGTAGAGGGCAGAAAAATCTTTTGGAAAGCATTAGTGAGACATACTCTAAGCATTTAAATCACAAGCTGGATCCGAACAGTGAAATTCTTGTGACTGTTGGTGTGACAGAAGGTCTTTATGCTACATTTCAAGCCTTAATCAATCCTGGAGATGAAGTTATTGTTCTTGAGCCAGCTTTTGACATTTACTTGGCCCAGATTGAATTGGCAGGGGGGACAATAAGATACTTGCCTCTTCGACGAAGAGAAGGGGACGATTGTACTGGCACATCGAGGGATTTTTATATTGATTGGGAAGAATTACGTGGACTTGTCAATGAAAAGACGAAGGCTATTATAATCAACTCGCCACACAACCCCACAGGCAAAGTATTCAACACTGATGAAATGAAAACGCTGTCAAAAATGGTCTTAAATCACCCTTCGATGATAGTTCTTGCAGATGATGTGTATGAGCATATGATTTACGACGAGGCTGAAGAATATTGCAGAATTGCATCCTTGCCTGGTATGTTTGAACGAACCTTGACTTTTTCAAGTGCCGGAAAAACTTTTTCAGTTACTGGGTGGAAGATTGGCTGGATCATGGGTCCAAAGGAGCTTATTACACCAATTGTGGCAATGCAAGTGTGGATTCCATTTTCCGTGTGCACCCCCATGCAAGATGCCATTGCCAACATTCTCACAAAGGCTCTTCAACCTATTACTGTGGAGAATAAGAAGTTCGATTCTTACTACGCGTGGCTCAGAACAGAATATATTCGTAAACGAGAATATTTAGTGGACGCCCTGCGCTTATGTGGGTTAAATCCAATTGTTCCAGAGGGAGGCTTCTTTATTATGGCCGATACCTCGAAGATGGTGATTCCTGAAGAGTACACCAAAGGGGCTTCACGAGATTATGCTTTTTGTAGATGGTTGACCATTGAAAAGGGAGTAACAGCCATCCCTCCTACTGCGTTTTTTTGTGATGAGCACAAGCCTATGGTTGAAGATATGGCCAGGTTTGCTTTTTGCAAGAAAGACACTACTCTTCAAGAGGCCAGAAGGCGCCTGCTGGAGTGAAATTTACAGCAAATAACAGAAAAGAGAGCAAATGTTTTCGGGCTGTAAATTACTTTATTGAACACCAGAAATAAACTGTGCTATTAGACATTCTCTTTTAATGATATTATGTAGTTTGCGTGTATGGATTGGAGAGGTCTATTATGAGCTTTCATCAACCAGTTCTTCCTCTTTGCCCGCGTCTTCACTATCCAAAATGGCTTGACACTCCGGACACCTCAAGAATCTCGGATAACTGTCTTTGCTCATGAGTAAATAGATCATTTTCTGTGCCTCATCAAATGCATTTCTGTTGGGTTCTTCCATATTCTGTATCGTTATCTGCCTTGTTGCGGCATCTACATTGACTTCGTGAGGTGACAAAGGGGCAATGTACATATTAAATATATGCTTTGCCTTTTCTTCCACTTCTTCTTCCGGCGTACTTTCCTTCAGCTCATTTACACTATGCCAAAATTTAATATTTTCATCACTAAACTCCTTTTTTAAGTACATCTGAAACATGGTTATCCCTGTTTCGTCTTCCATCAGGTTTTTAAAGCTTACTGTCCAATTCCTAACCATTGCTACAGTAACCGATTCTTCCCACATAGCAAGTGTGCTAGCTTGTTTGTCCTCCGCTAGAGCCGGCAACCTCTCTTGTCTGTTTTCGCACTCTTCCTTATACGAAATGACTTTATCCTCTAGATATAAAACAAACTGTTCCCCTGTCAGTGGCTGTCGGGCGGCTTCTCCGATACTTCCCTCGTTCATTTTCGTTTCTGATACCCCTTTAATTCGCTTTAAACCTTGACTTTCTGAAAAGTTCTCTGGAGGGGGTTTATATTTCCACCAAAATGCCCGTTCTTGACTGTCAAATATTTTCTTTTCATGGTTTGAACGCTCTTTTGAAAATTTAACAGATTCTTGGGCCTGTTGTTCCACAAACTCCCACTTCCTATGCATTCTTTCTTTTAATGCGTCATAGCTGTCTCTCTCATAGTTCTCAAGCGTATGCTTTTTCTTGTCCCTCAACTTCCTTTTTGACAAATAGACTGCGTATTCAAAATCAGAAGGCTTCCACCCATCTGACCTCGGGTAAAACAGGGGACACTGGAAGCGATATAGTTCAGTTGTATCTTTAATAGTTTTACCATACTCGAGAGGGAAAATATATCCGGCATCAAATAGCGCTTGTGCAATGTGCAAAGCCTCATGTCTGTCAAAAAGCTTGAAGCTGTGAAAAAGCCAATCTATAACATCTTGACCTGTGAAACAGCTAGGCACTTTATCTAGAAATACCTTTCTATCTCTAACGTTGATACCAAAATCTTCATCTTGCATTTCCTGAACAATTACCCTCAGCATATTCAGCTCTCGAACTTTTAACGCTTCAGCCTCGTCGGCCTCCGCTTCAATTTCAGAAACCGGAACCTTTATGATTTTAGGCTCACGCATCGTTGGGGAGTTATGCGCCTCTACTTCAGACATGTTTTGGGTGATAAATAAATCAAACGACTGTATTTCCTTAGATAACTATACGCATTAAAGAAAAGCATAAAAATCCTAAGCTATGCAATGCGTATATAAAACAATGAATACGCAAAGTAGTTTGACTTCACAAATCCATAAACACAGCTCAAAAGAGGTCCGACAGGGACAGACAGAGTTTCCACAGATCACGAACCAGATTACCCCGCAGAGCAGTTGGTTAGTTGACGATAACAAACTCGCACTCAAGTGGCCAACACTCCTATTCCGTAGTGGCGTTATATATATTGCCGAGCTATGGACGGGGTTATGCAGGAGAGCGAGAGTTTGTGATGGATTACGAGTAGACCTGGCTACTTTGTTGATTTACGTGCCGTTTGTTACCTTTGAAATCCATGTACTACACACGTCTACACTCAGCTATCTATCCTGTCTAGGTGGTGGCTTCAGCCTTAAATATCGACAATAACAAAGATATATTATAATAAATTACAACAAGTACACCGGCGGTACATTACAATTTGCAGCTACCCGCGTACACAACAACAACAGTACCAGTTACCACACGCACAGATGTATACGCGCCGAACGTTACGACTTATGTTACTGCGCGGACTACGGTACGGTACAGATCATCGACAGTCGAGCCTCGCATTCGAGTCTGCTATTATAATGCCCGCAGCTAGCTTGCGGGCACAGATCTTTTAGGGGACTCTCCAGTCTCGGGTCTATGGATGATCATATTATGTCGGATTTTATTTTTCGAGTGTTTCTATTTATACTTCAGCATTCTCAACCATTACGCGGTAATTACCCCGAACACAATGATTACGTGCAAACTGCAAACTGCAAAGGCTACACTCAGCAAGATCACTCTAAATAGCAGAAGAGGCTTTAACCATGCACTGAAGCTTTTTCACTGCAGAGAGATAATACCCTAGCTTGCTTGTGTCATTTGCGGTTCCTGTTCTGCTTCCGTTTTACCCACTTAAGGTTAAAAACTAAACCATTACTGCGTGTTGTTCCACTTCAAAGCCACACGAGGCCCTTACCGAGGTATACGAGATAGAGTTAACGTTGAGTGACGTATGGGCCAGAAAGAAGCCATAAGCAACACAATACATTCACCACCACCACCCCCACGAAGATCATTTGAAATCGTTGTTTTATTCACATCCCCCCCGGGGAAACTGTGTTTTAGTTTTAACGGTTCCGAGTGAAAAAAAACAAATGAAATAAAGTCCCAGGACTCGGAGCTGTGCCATTTTTTTTCCAAAAGCCCACAGCCCACCATTTAAAACTACAAAATGAAGTGCTTTTCCAAAACGTTTTCGTTGATTTTCTTTTCGCCTTTCGAAGGAACAATTGCGTATCAGTCTACATTTAAACGGCATACTTTTTCTTTCCCTGTTCAGAAATGATACAGATGTGATCTAAATCTCTGAAATATTCATTGTAATCCTAGAAAAAGTGACAAAAAAATAGAAACACGAATTAGCTTAAGAGGCAAAAAGGTAAAATGAGGCTGAGGTAAGAACATACCAGGGCGTATCCAACGACGAACTCATCCGGGATCTCAAAACCAATAACTGCATTAACCAAATAAAAGGGATGTATAAAAGATTAGCATTTATACTAAATAGAAATAAAGTGAGGAGCGCATGTGAATACTTACAGTCAGGCTTGTAGTGGTTGCTATGGACGGTTCTTTTGACAAGCAAAGATGCTACTTTAACATTGGCTGGCTCATATTGCTCAAGATTCTTTAGAAGTTTCACCATTGTATTCCCAGTATCAATTATATCTTCCACAATAAGAACATTCTAAAATGATTTTAAATTTGTTATTAGCAACACTCCTTCCTTAACCTTTGACACAAGACAAAGTGTAACAATATACCTTTCCCTTTATACTCTCAAGATCACCACCAATAATCTTAACATCACCCAAAGAACGCTCATTCTCATAACTCTTCAGCCTTACAAAGTCCAAGGTCAATGGAATTGGATTCTCTAAATCGTACAGAAAGACAAAAAAGCCCACGGGAATCAGGAATCAACCCTACAATCGATATTCAACCACTTTTCAGTCTTTCTTACCTGTGTTTGTATTGATTCTTTTCATATAGTTCAACAAATCGGCATAGAACTGGTGCCCTCCTTTAAGTACACAAAGAGCCACTAAAGGTCCTCCCCCAAGCTCTTTACAGATGTCTTTCGCCATTTTCTCTGTTCTGAATTATACAAACAAAGTTTTTGAAGTTTTAAATCCGTTAGTCAGCAACAAAAAGTGTACCGATATATGTAAGATATATCAAGGCTTTCACTATTCTCAAGAAAACGCTTCTTACCTATTCAAAATAGTTCCATGAGTAATCAACACTCGGGAAAGATCGTTTTCATAGTGCTTTGGTGTGCAAAACATGTCCAGGTCCATACCCTTCTCACCATCCTCAATCTAATACAAACACATCAATTTAATGACTCCTCAATCAGGACCACATCCGCGGAAAGCCAAGGGCAAACAATCCACCCAGGCACAAATACATACCACCACCCAATTGTTCTTCATGTCACCCCCTTTCTTTGCCATCTTCACCAGTCTTCCAGTTAATTCAGTACACCCACCGTAGTCTCTAATCCTCTATATATTACTCTACAGCTAATCACACTACTTTTGCACTAACTACATGCACAACACCCACATGAACACTTACTATATTAATAATTAAAATAAAATTGCACAGCTACGTTACATCGCGCAGTATGACCGCCACCCTTCCCCCAATCCCCCACCCACGTTTTTTTTGTTTGCTTTTGCACACTTCGTATAGCTATACACTTTTGAACGAATACCTCATGTGCTTATCCTTTATTATTCACCCCATCTCTTCTTGTCAATTTGGTATGTTCAAGAACAGGCTGGTATGGTATGTACATGTAGTATGTGTGACCAGAACTAGGTAACACTACATTCCACAATAATTGCTTCTCCTGCGATTCGTTTTGCTTTCCATATCTAGTTTCAGTCTTGTCGTGGGGATATTTGCAAACTCTTCTTCCACTAGATTCCACTGGCACTTTGAGCTAAGACATGCCTATGCTCGAACTGTTCATAACCTCTGGGCATTATATGACTCAAATGGAAAACTTCGGCCCTTTACGTGAGCAACAAGCCAGACTTACGTTGTTTGTTTACAGACCCACCCACCGTACTTAACACACCCTCTCAAAACAGCCAAAAGCAGTTTGAGAAACATAATGTTCTTTCTGTCCTTGAGCGAGTTGAATGGAGTTCGTAAAAAAGAAGGTCTGGTCTCCAGACATTCCAAAGGGCTTGAGAAGAGAAGGTCACCCAAGCCAGGGGAATGAAGAGCATCCACTACATATAAGATACGAGGTTCAAAACTATGAACAGGAGTGATAGCAAGACCAACTCCTAATGGCAGAAGAATTGGCCGCAGTGATAAACATTTTTTATGTTGCAATATGGGCACGCGTAACTGGAACACCGAAATCGATGACATTGATAACAGAGGGAAATGCAAGGGAACTAATTTGCTATGAGTTGAGTTCTGCTCAGCGGTCAGTCTATTTACCGTAATAGTCTTTGGGTACAGTATCGGAAGCTTCCTACTATTTTTGGAATTATCCCTTAACTGCAGTTTTGGGTGATAATTATAACTCCAAACGATCCTGTACAGTACTTAGAAGCTCTGTCTTTACAAATTTTTGTATGGGAGTCAATTGACTGCTAAACAACCTCAAGCTCAGTTTGAAACACACGCAGAAATTGAAGCCTTTCATGAATGTCAGACTATTTGGTTGCTGGTAGAAATGGACTTCAATGTGCCAGGTTTTTGTCAAGTTCAAACGTCTTGTACCAACAAAATAGGCGCTTTTAAAAATAGCTCATTAAATTGTAATGAATGCACATACACTTTTCATCCTGGCCCGCCCCCACGAGGACGTATTTTCCCACATACAAAACTATCGTGCAATTTCCGTTTCAGGCCACTGCACATCCCCATCAGTCATCTTTAGTGTGCTTGTGGATGAACTGGGCAAACACCAGCCCCGACAGATTGTTCCATATGGAAAAGTCATAGAACTCAAATTGAACTTTTGATAGGCTTTGTACTACATAATTACTGTAGAAATGTTCTCTCAATTCGTCTGCATGGTCTGGCCCAATAACTTGCAACTTTCTCGTCTATTGATGATGAAAGGTTCTCACACAACCTCTCAAGTCTAGTCATGAAATTATCTCGAAAATTATTGTGAGAAGTTAGATTGAAGCGAAAAGCTGATATGAAAACGCGGGGTTTAGTAGCAAGAGAAGTTTATAATATTCGAGGATTTATATTATAAGGGAGTGAATTGTACTACATACATATAATATCTCCGCACATGCGGGACTTTATACGTCTGATGTACATTACAAATTATACTATAACCATCTCAGCAATTATAGCTACCCTTTTCTCTGTCTGTTCAACTTGCAATATTCATACTTGCAGCCCTAAAGTATAGAAAGCTCTCTAGGACTAGCAGCTGTCAAACCAATATCCGCTGACCGCTGTATAATAGCTTACTTCATTATTATAATAATAACATTACAATTACATGATAATATTCACGGCCCAGTTGCAATATGATGCATACATGGATAAACTTCTTAAATTGACATGCATTAACTCATGATGCTAATCATCACCTTGGCGCGGGGTAGAAATGATCAGCTGGTCAGCAGAATAAATTTCCGTAATCTACAGTAACTTCCTGTGGGACCTGTGGGAAAAGCCGTTAATTATCAAGTTGATAAAGAAAAATTGAATTTACGCGCGCCCGGCGGCCGGCAATAAGCAGTAACCATTGCCAGGAGGACAATAGGACACATGGACGGGCTGTTTATAATAAAGCTGTACAAATTGTTCTGGTACATCTGATTTGATGAATGACAGGGCCTTTGCTGAGTGGACCTACAACAGCGAATAAGAGTGAGGTCTATAAAAAGATCAGGTTGCTGGTCTTAGACTCTTGGTCTAGCTTATTCCCTTCAAATCGTCAAGACATGCGCATGCATGCAGCTTTTATGTATTTATATAAATAAAAATTAAAAGTAGCCTCGACTATAGGGTTCAGTTTCAATAAGTTACACACCAGAACGAGGCACCAGAACTATTAGCTCTGTACAATGCCATTCAACCACGAGTAAGAGGCGGCTCTTTCCAATGGCAGTGGCACATAAATTAATTTCAGACTACTGGGAAGTGGAAACGGATATATTGGGGCAAAAAACAACTAGAATGGTCGATCATTAAATTGGCCCGCATAATTACCAAAGGTCCTCTCGTTTTTCGCAAAACCTATAAAGGACCTCGGCACCAACCTGTTGTTACCGCCTCTGGTTGCATCTTGTGAATTGTGGATGACTGTATGGGATTGTTTTTGTGGGGTGGGGAGGATTAGTTGAATTTATTGAAAGTTAACTGGTGGGGCTGCATTTGATTCCCTGTCCTGAGTTTATAAGCCTGAAAGCTTTTTGGGTTTTCAATTGGGTTGAATGAAAGCCTTGCTTTATAATTTGCTTAGGCAGATTTTGGTTTTACAATTTGCAACATTTCTAACAAGATGGCGCCTGTTACTTCTATCAATACCAGTGTGCAAGACTCAAGTATGTTTCAAAATATATACCAGGGTTATGAGATTCCGGCAGGAAATGAAAATCAACAAAGATTTCTGTACCATTCTGCACCTGCACCTGAGCACCTGGAACAAAGAGAAGGCGATATTTCTGCAATAGCGGAAGATCAATCTCTAGTCGGAGAGCAGCAATTTTTTCATCCTCATACCTTTGCCCACCGCATAGCTAGCGGAATTCCGTCTGCATTTAATCCCACATATGAGGGTTATTATTATGAGAATCAGATGCAGGTACAGCCGAGAAGACAGTCGGGTAGCAGTAGAGGTACCGAGTTTCAGAAAGACTATAGAGGCCAACAGCCTGCTAAGAAGATTGAACAAGGGCAGGCTGTTTATCAGCAGCAGTTAAAACATGGATCTATGACAAGTAATTCTAGCTCATATTTTGGGGAGGTTGTTCCGGGAGCGACAACTGAGTTGGATTCAAATGGATATTATGGTTCTTTGCTGGGAAACCAATATAGGGTACCTCAGCTGAATTACTTTTCTGATTTGACCATTGGGAAGCTTCCTTACAATAATGCGGACTTGTTAGTCCAGTCTGAGATGCCACCGGGTGGGCATGCTAACAAATTTAAAAGAAAGAAGGGTGTGAAAGAGTCCGAGAAAGAGCCCGTGAAAGAGTCTTCTTCAAGTACTGTAGGAAATTCAATTTCCAAAGGAAATTCTTCCCAGTGTGTTGATTGTTTCAAGGACCTTGGTGTCTATTTGGAAGAATTTAACCAGTTTGGTTTAAAAAAGGGTAAGGGTGGTGATATGTCTCGGGACGTGAAAAGCCAAAATGAATTCTTGATTGAAAGATTATTGGATGACAAAGGGGAATACAAGTATCATTCCAGATGTATGTTGAAAGTATTTAAGATTTCCAAAGGGAGGTTAAATAGAATCAAAGAGAAGAAGAAACGAATTATTAAAGGTATTGTTAATTCAAAGCACGGGCTTTGTGGTCGCCCAAGTAACAACCGAAAGAATGCTGAGACACTTAATCAGTTTGCTGATTTTATACTCAATAACAGGAGTAAGTGTAGCGCAACAGAAAGCGGAGAGCATAGAACAAGACAATACAGAATGCTACCATCCCTTAAGAGAGTCCAAGGAGACGGTCCCGAGTCTATAAGGGGGCAATTCAATTTGTTTCAAAAGAGCCAAGACCCAACTGGTGTAGTCAGACAAACGTTGAGCAACGGAACTGCCCAGGCATGGTTTAATAAGTACTTTTCAGATTCCACATGCTTGTCTGCCAGCAGTTTTACATCTAACTTCTCACTTGGAAGTGACTTCAATGTTAGCGTAGTTGAAAAACCTACAAAAACTGAAAATTTCGTCATCGATACTCCTGAAGAAATTGAAGCGACAAAGAAAGCATTGTTGGGAAACAATTTCCGAAATGGTTCTAAAGCTTCTAAGCAACTTTCTGCTGTATCTTTAGATCATTCACTGTATAGTGAAATGTCAGGCGTGTCAGGTGTATCAGGTGATAGCTCATTTGCGAGTAGTAGACGAAATTCGGTGAAAAGTGAAGACCTGAATGTCCCTGAAGAAGAAGAGCCTTTGTAAAGCAAACCCGACGTACAAGAAAATCTACCTATCGCACACCTTTGTACAAATTTCCTCTGCCTTTTCATCATTTATTTCCGTGTTGTGCTTAGGTTGTCGAAAACAAAGTGGTCCTGCAGGCCCCTATTTTCATTCAGCCATACATTACCAATAAATATATTTACATATCTGTCTAAATAGTTTTACAAAAATGCCTGTGTTTCTTTTTACAGTTTGCCAACATTTTTGCAGCAGTGAAGATGAGATATTGATCCACTTGGAAAGCGTACAAAGACATCAGACGCCAAAAATCCTAGCCTGCATATGACACACCTGCTCGATGAATTAACAACCGTATTCGCACTCTCATTTGTTACCCTGGCATATGCTAGTATCTTTGCCTGCTCCTCGTACAAGCGCCTTTTAATTCTAGTAGATCGAGCTAAATGAGAGTGATGGCGAAGTGAGCTAATAAAATAGCGACTTACTATTCCAGTCGACCAGTGTAATGGAATAAGCTCAAGAACCTTCAAAATGTCCAGGTCTCTTCCATGCGCATTTAAAAGTGATATGGCCTCGACAACAAATTTTTGGGTTTTATCAGACACTTCACTATTCGGGTTCTGTTTCAAATATACTTTCAGTAGTATCAAAAGAATATCCCCTCTAGAATAGTCAGTTAAGCAGCGTCTTTCTCGAGTTTTGGTTGGACTTAAGTTGTAATTGTCAAAGTCAATAACCCCATCATTTAGGCAGTAAACTTCAGCCCATCTGAAGTCCCCCACTTCACAAGCAATAATTGACAACGCATCCTCATGATTTCCCAGTGTTCCTAAAACAATAGCCTTTTCAGCACTTAAGCCCATTGTTCGTAATCGGCCTAGCATTGCTTGCTTGTCGCTAATCATGCTACGAGATAGAAAAATGCACAATAGCAATCGCATTTCAGGCAATGTAACATCTTCAATTGTTTTTCCTTCTTCACTATCCCCAAACTGGGTTCCTGCCCATATGTCTTGGATAAAAGATGGCTCGACAGCGAAGCTATAAGGCGTAAATGGGCGAATATCACCCTCTTGGCCTATCATTCGCTCAATGTGCATCAAGTATAATTCGCCTAGCCTATCACAGTATTTGGTTTCTTCTCCAGCAAGGTCACTATATACAACAGAGTGTAAAACAAGGAAGTATACCAGCTCATTAGTCTGTTCAAGAAAATCCAAGCATGCGTGATACGGAATTTCATCATTTTCTTGGAAGTTTCTACTCATGAATATGCTTAAGCTCTGCAGGGGAAACTTTGCCAAGTAAAAGCGGGAATACTTAAATACAAGCTTTTGGTCTTTAAGTAAACACAAGTACTTTACTGGCTCCTTCACCCCATCAAAATCAACATCGGTAATTTCGCCCTTTGCCAATCGATCCCAAATATCCAGAGCTACAATCGGTTTGCCATTCGACTTACACAGCAGAGCGGTGCAATGGTGCTTAAAATTGTCTTCCAAAATTGCTTTACTTTCCCAAAACAGACATTCATTTTCTGATATCAAAAGCTGCTTAAGGCTACGTGATCGTTCTTGTTCCGTGCCCACATCAATATCCGAACAATACAGCTCCAGCAACACAGTATCAACATATTGCTTAAGCTGTACATCTTCACTTGCAGGATTCCTAGATATTTCTAAATATTGAAGAAGAAATCTTTTTGCCTCCATTATCGCGTCTTTGTCAAATTCAAAAAGCTTTTCTATACTTTCATATTCGCACAAAGAACGATCTCTTTCAAAGTCAAACCCACAAATCGACAGACCTTCGTATAGCACAATAACTTCCCGAGGATCTAAGGAAGACTCAACCAAAAGTGACAACGCTGAAGCATACTCCTTCAGCTCCAAATATACAAAGGCACATTTGACTCTAGCAGAACGAATCACGTTATTTTTTTCTTCGACTGACTCAAATGGATATGTTTCCGCCAAATCAAGTGCTTCGGACACGGCTTCGGAAGTTTTAATTGTTAAAAGAGATCGTACTTGAGAGTGAATATTGATTCGATTCAAAATATACAACCTCTTTCCCGCACCTAGTAATATATCCGAGTGCTCATATGCTAATCGCTTCCCCTGTGAGAAAGGTATGCTTTGCTTTAATTGCTGGTCTTTAATGTTGTGAACTTCAATTGAAGACTTGTTAACCCCAACTACATACGGATAAGCATAGCATATTTTGATAGGAATTTCGTTCCACTGAAGTGGAGCTCTGGCAGTATCTCCTCTTCCCGTCACAAACATCCCTAAAGTGACATTAGCGGCAGCAGACACTGTAAGAAGAAACTCTGATGGACCCACGCAAATTACAAGCGGAGAAGTTAACGAGCTGTCAAATGGGAAAAGTGTTGTTGTTCTTCCGCTTTCTACATTCAATAGACAGTATTCTCTTTGAAAAGCTAAGCACACTTTTGATCCACTCCATGCAAAGTGAGACGATGTCTCTCTTAGAGGCCACTCTTTATGCAAAATAAGCTTGTCCCCATTTAACTCGTAAAACGTAAGGGTCTTTTTTCTCACACAGGCAATGTGCACATTTGCTGATTGGCGCGTCGCAGCATCTTGCGAAAATGCAGTAACACCCTTTAGCGAAGAAGTTCCAGTATATTCAATTTGTAAAGTAATTATGTTCAAAAGCAATAAAACCCCATCGCAAAGAACCATAATTTTCTCCAACTTCTCAAGAACAATTAACTGAGTGACTGGCCTCTTTCCTTGTCCCAAATATTTCTTCAGCTGTCCATTACATCTTGGGGGGCAATCTGGAACTTCTTCAACAAGAAAGTAGAGCACATGTCCATTTGAAGTACCACAAAACAGCTTATCTTCACACTTATCGAAAGATGTAATCTCTGTCTTCCCACCCATCCCTCCATTTGAACCCGCTTCCCCTGTTAAGTCGAGCAGAGGCACATTTTCAAAAGCCTCAAACCCTTTGCTGGTACTCATACTCCGATTCCCACGCCCCACTGCAAAATCCTCGTCACGTGTGCTCACTCTGAATTTGTATTAGTAACCATAGCTCCTGGGCCTCTCCCCCCGCCAATGACTAGTTGATTAATAATTGCCTACTTCTCTGCAGCTGAGGATCGCTCAGTATTATATTCTTATACTCGCCGCTATAGTCCAGGGCTCCCCAATGGCCACACAGTTAGCTATGGGCCAGTAGTGGGGATGGACATGAATCTACTTGCGAATCCCGAGTAGCAGCACCACACTGGAAGGTCACAGTTGGGGGTGGCAGCTACAGTAACTCAACCCACAAAGATAACACATTACACAGACGTCAACGTATAACAGCAGGGGGGGGGGGGGGGGAATTAGGGCCTAGGGGAAGGAGCCATCCATTGTCCATACACGTGGTGTCTATGGCAACGCATAGATCCCCTAACCCTTCCTCAACGATGATCATCATGCTGCAAGGTATACAATTTCTCATGATCACATGCATGATGAGTGCCAACGACAAATAATAAAATTAAAATGGATTTATCCAACGTGGTACTGACCATATGGCCAAATATAATTATTATGTAAACCCCCGGCCCCCTCCTCCCCTACCCCTCCATCTTTCCATACACGATCCCATAGCTAGCTAGCTACTGTAGCTATCATCAGCTACCAGCTAGCTGCGATCCTCTTCCTCCTCTCTAATTATAACCCAGCCTGCAAGACGCTATTCCCTTTAGTCCTTACACACACACACAGATAGATCTTGAATACAGTAACCCCCGCCAGCCCTTCACCCTCGCAAAGTGGAGTTCTGTCCTGATTCATACATTGCTGCTTTGTGATTGATACTTGCGTCCCCCCTCTGACAACCATTTGCATAGGACGTTTTGTTTTGGTTTTTCTTCTTGCTCCAGCTTGAATCTTGGTTCTAGGAGCGACTGTCTGAATCTGCAAAATACAGCTCAATTACACTTGATCGGAGAGTGCAAGTTTGTGTATTGTTGAGAGAAGACAGCAAAGGTTGACAAGCTCGTGTTCATTTGGAGAGAATCAAGAGGGCCATAGTTTTCTTTTCTTGTCGATTTCAGTTGTGAAATATTTTTGCATTGTTACGTATACATTTTATTTTGCAACATTGTATTCCCTTTGTGTGGTCACTGGAGTATTTTGGAATGAGTGGTAGAAAGGATTCCCCTATGGGGTATTATGGGGATAAGGAAAAGAACTACGACAGTGAAGCAACCGAAGACGAGAATGAAGGAGGCGAAGGAAAAATCGCTTACTTTGATTTTGCAAAAGGAACTAGTAAAAGAAGCGTTGTAAAACAAGCTGATAGTCCTTCTCGAAAGCCTTCTCCAAGAAAAAAATCAAATTCTCCCCCAAAGAAGGAGTCAACCTCAAAAGCGAAGCCAGCTCCAGAAGGCGCTGATCCTGACGAAACTGAAGATGAAGAAGAAGCAAGAGCTAAAGCTAGAGCTAAAAAGCAACGGAGTAAATCTCCGGCGAAAGGAGCGGGGGCGAATAGTGATGATGATGAAATGATACGCCCTCTTGCGCATAAGCGAGGTCAGAGGCATGAGCGCGTTCCAGAATTTGCATCAGAGTTTGACGATAAGAGAAGAAAAGATCTCATGGTTTCGAAAGAAATGCGCAGGAAACGCCAACGAATTGAAGCCGAACAGCGTCGTCGTGACCGCATGAAGGACGGAATAGATGAAATTAGAAACATTGTACCTGACGAATATCTTGATGAGTTTCGGGGTGAAAGTATTAGAGAGCTGAGCCAATACTCTATTTTGAAGGCGGCCTCGAATTATATCAAAGTAATGAATGAAAAGTATGATTTATCAAAGGTGGACGAGCTGAAGAGAACCCTTCAGCAGCTTCAAAAAGACAAACAGGAATTAGAGGAAAAACTTGATGATTCCTCAAAGAGATAGATTATAGCTGTAATCAACATCCTACACTGCACTTAAACTAATTGTAATTTTTATCACAAACTTTGTTGAAAAGAGGGGAACAGAAAGGCGAAAACACGAAGGAATAACTGCTCTTCGATGGCCAAGGTTAGTGCCAATCTGCCATTAGTTGCAACTAGCAAGTATGTTGTTCTTGTTGGGTACTTAGTTTGGAAATTGATTCCTATTGACTAAGCATCTTTCCTGCTCGAATAAATCAATAAAAAGACTTCCATATATGCATTGAAGATGTGTATGCTGTTTATTGTGTTAAGGCAGCGTTACAGCGCAGTATTTTTCTGTACCAGCCAGAAGCATATTCTTTACATTCCCTTTAAGCCAAAGCCCCGATCAGTAGGCTTTTCTCTCCCTTCCAACTCTGCCAAAGCGTCCATTTTTTTCTTCAAACCATCCCGTAAGCGATTTACCTCCGCATCCAAAGATACCTGTTCTTCCTTCAAAAGATTTTCCACTTGAGATTGCTTCATACGAACAAAGTTGTCCCCCAGACATAGCCAAACTTTATCTCCTATAAATGTGTTGGCAATACAAGTAAAACAAAAAAAAAAGAAAAGAAAAAAAGAAAGCAAAATCAGCAAATAATCCAAATAAACAGCGAAGTAAATCTCAGCACAAAATGTTGACCACCGTTTGCTTATCACAACTCACCACTTTCACCGAGCTCTCCTCTCCTGAATGTTCCCAACGCTTCCCGATTAGCATTCCGCTTTCGATCATATGCGATAATCTCTTGCTTATGAACTAATATTTCTTCTCCCAGCAATTCGCGTGACTGAAACTCTTTCGTTTTCACATCCAGAAATCTCTGGGACGATTCCCTATCCACATCCATGTCTAAAAGACACACCGTTACTCCACACCAAACACAAATCTTCCCCGAGCACGCAAAGCCACAGCAACACTGGTACCGCCGCCTCGCCTCTGCTGGGCCTTTGCTCAGCTGATATAAATTATAACTAGGCCTCGCTCGCTTAGACTATAAAAAATTGCAATGACCTAAAGGTCGGCTCGCTCGCCATTTTCTTCTTTAGGGTTATAGATAGTAGCCCAAATTCCAGGAGCCAATCAGAGGACGCCCTAAAAGTGTATTTAAATTGTCGATCAGTAAGGAGGAATCGCTCGCAAGCTCGCTCGATAAGGAGGAATCGCTCGCAAGCTCGCTCGATTATTATTAAATTGATTGTTTTGCCGCATTTTATCTGGTTGCAATTTCTTCGTTTTATTTTTGCTTTGCGTCTTGTTGTTTGCCTTTATTTCAAGGGCTTTTTGGTAGACTCGAAGTTTTGCCATCCAAATGCGTTAAAGACAAGTGTTGTTTTTGGTTTCCGCTCCTGAAGTATCTCTTCAAACACTTCAATTTCGGTTTCAGACAGATTGGAAAGGTGGCCTTCGTCGCTGGGAAGACTGTCGCTATCACAAGATTCTCCGCCCCCTACTAAAAAGGCGGATGGGTTGTTGTCCTGCTCCAGCATTTGAAGAGAGTCTTGATCTATTGTAGCTGAGGGCATGACCCTCCTTGTAGCTTGATGGAACGCGCCCTTCTTTGTGATGGCTGCTGGGGGCTCGGTGGGTTTGCTACCATGCCCAACACTCAAACTAGACATTTGACTGAGAACCACTGTTTTGATCGTGGAGCTATTCCTATGACGGTGGTGAGTTAGAGATGCACGCCTCTGACCATCTACTTCAATCCCTGCCGCCAAAAGCCGCAGTTCACCTGCTGTGTACTGTTCTCTATTATCAATACTGCTCTTTCGCCTCTCGTCCAGTCCTCTGGAGTCTTTCATGATTGAGTGTTCACTATACATGTTGTGCTCGTCCGGAAAGTCCCGTCCATTGTGGAAGGGACTCGTTTGAGACGCCATCTCCGAACTCTCCGTCCAGGCGGTGTCCCGTGCATCCGGACTTATGCTTGTTGTGATTCTTCTTCCGAATTTCACACTTTCCACTATACTGCTTGCTCGAGCGTTGTAGACTGCATAGGCTTTCTTTCGCTCTGCTGCGGTTACTTCTCTTCGATCAAATATGCGAAGAGAGGGCATGTTGTAAATGACAAAAAGTCTGTATCTCGAATCCTCCTCTATAGGATTCCCAAAAAGATTGAGTACTTTTAGGCTAGACATATGCCTAATGTCATGCACTACGCTCTCTAGATCCCGAAACTGATTGTCTTGGAGAAGAAGAGTCTCCAAATGCTTTACTTTCTTAAGAGCTCCATTCAAACTGATTAATCTATTGTGCTGAAGAAAAAGCCTTTTCAAACTCATGCTGTTCTTCAGACCCTCGACACTTCGAAGTCTATTGTCGTTTAACCATAACTCTTCCAGACTACCAAATTCTTTGAAAGAATGTATTTCGCGTAACTTCAACTTACCAAGATTCAGAATTCGAATGCGATCTCTCCTCCGTATACCTGATTTCTCTATATATTGGAGAATAAATTTCTTGCTTTGCAGTTCGCTTTCATTCTGAGTCTGACAGATATTCCTCTTCTCCTTTGTCCCACAGGAATTTAAATCCCTTTTCTTCCCTATCTCTTGCACCATGGCTAAAGGAAAACAATGATATCGATCAAGTTAAAATCGGAGGCTAGCTGACATATACAAGAACAGAGAGTACATTCAGTTGGCTCTCGAATGGTTTGATGCATAAATACGCAACGCCGGTGAAGACACACTCTGCTTTACAGACCGTAAATTCTATGCGATATTCTGGCACAGGAAATATAAATAACCCAAACATCCCCAAATATAAAAAATTAAGGAATAAATAACCCTTTTATACCAAAAAGGGAAAAGCCAGTGAGCCCAAAAATATATTTGTCCTGTTTTATTTTCTATGTCTAATGACGTTCCGTGTGTATAGGGCAGGTCAAATCAACCCCACCTGGTCTAGCCTTGCTTGTCCGCGTGGATGGTCAAGGAAATGTCTTGTGAGAAGGGTCGGTCACTGGTTGCACTGAGGCAAGAGAAGTCTCAAGGTTTGTTTATTTATCAATAGTACAAGTGCTATAGAATGAATGACCTCTCAACTATTTCCAATGGCTCCATCTAGGAGAGAAAGAGAAGAAGATGCAGGAGCCATATACCCCATGTGAGAGAATACTCTATTCAGAAGTTCTTGAGAGATTAGATACACTTTTGTTGGCTCTTAGAGTGGATAAGCTTTTGTTGATGTTTTGGCTTACTTGAGTTAAATCTGAGAAACTTCGTACGGTATCAATGCTACTAGATCTTCTGAGATCTCCATTACTCTCTGACACTACAATGTCAGTTGATATTTCTCTATCTCGGCGAGCTACATTCGCACTTCCTCGACGTGAGGAGCCAGTGGATGACAGACTGTTTTTTCGACTTGATGATCGTGAGCTATAACTAGCACCATGCCTGTTTAAAAATTCAGGAGGATATTTTACATTTTTGAGAAAAAGTGGACATCTTATGCCCTTTGTGTCTAGATATTCCTTGAATAGCTTTGCTCCATACATTTTGTGGATTAACTTTGATAATGTTGTATTTTGACGCTCAAGCTCGTCGTGTATTGCGCTGCTGGCATTCGACTCGTTGATTTCTTTCCACATCATTTCAATACTATTGTGTTCGCTGGGTATCTTCAGTTTCCATTTACTAGGAGGAATGTACCATTTGCCATACTCCGGGCGAGGCTCATATGGCTTTGGTGAAAGCATTTGGGTTGTTGTAAGCCTCGGAAAGTTATTCTCTCGCTGTGTATTTACATGAACGGGAAGTCCAGTATAACTGGAACATTTTCTTTCCTCCTCTTCAATATCTTCCAGAGTTTTCGGTCCGTTGGGATTGAAATAAACCAACGTCCGAGGAGGATTCGTAAGCTCAATGGCATGCATTTTTTTCAGTTTGCTTACACTACCTTTTGTTTCCAATGATATCGCAAAGAATTCCTTTGCTATATCCCCGCTTTCGATTTTTTCTTCGCCCCCAAACGTGTTTAAATACGTGCTCATTTCAGAAGCAAGCTTAAGATATTCCATGTGCTCGAGGGTAAGCCTTTTGGACTCATCCAACTCAATATCAAGATCATTATCGTTTATACTGACTACCAGAGCATCCTTACGATATTTTTCAGCATTAGAAAGTTCAATGGTGTTTAAATGAAGCTTCTTGGAAAACTGCTTAAATTCCTCACCCCTCTCGGTTATAAGAAAGGGTTCCTTTGTATAGATGGGTTAGAACTGTGTTGGGGAGTAATGGCATGATCAGTTTTCACTCACTGCTTACCTCATCACTATCAGCGTTACTATCCACCTCTGTGCGGTCAGGAATAGCAGCACATATACTTTTTCGTACGTCTCTTCTCACATGAGAGACATCCACCTTGGACTGTTGTTGATGCAAATTATATTATTATCATATTCAGTAAATCATATAAATGACAATAATGCAATGTAATAGTGCTACTTACTGGCTGTTTCTGTACTAGGTTATCCAGTTCTTGCAGCCTCTGGGCTATTATTTCCTTTCTTGTAAGCTTTTTTGGCTTTTGCGTATAAAGTGTCATTGCTTTCTGCTGTGGTATGGGAGGCAAGACACTCTTTGGCTCTAGAGTATTTTCATTGCTCTCATCAAAAAGAAAATCAATTGTTGAAGTTACCTTCTTCAATTTATCCTTTTTTGGCCTTCTTGGCCTGTAAATAACTTCCGCTTTCACTCGCGAATCCCAATTTTCATTCACTTTGATCCAATACGTGTTCAAAAGACTTCATTACGCAAATGAATATATTAGTTTATGTTCTCATATTGTCGAGAGTAGTATCAGTATCGTTTTCCACTCACCTTCTTGAAAGTTGTGTTCTTTCATCCATTTTTTGCGAATGACATTTAGAAAGATACCATGGCAAATCTCTCTTAAATCCATTCCCCTTTGGAAGCGGATCAAAGGACATAAGAGTTGCCCTCCTATGCCTTCGTTTCTCAGATTCCATGCTCATTAAAATCCTT
Source organism: Ichthyosporea sp. XGB-2017a (assembly GCA_002811675.1). Taxonomy (NCBI): domain Eukaryota; class Ichthyosporea; order Dermocystida; genus Chromosphaera; species Chromosphaera perkinsii. The sequence continues at coordinate 19,199 of PDIM01000005.1, read as the reverse complement.
TGTAACCCTGTATTCATGCACCCTTTGTCATTTCATGATGAGTGAAGATAATGTATTCCGAAAGCATGAATCCCCGAGTCCTGTACACCAATGCCTGAATAATCCCATCCACTACCACATGAACTAGCCATGCCATTTAAAATTAGGTCTCCATTATTAATATATAAAGTCAAAATGAGTTATTTATAGCGAAATAATAAAAGTGACCAGCCATAGATTATAAGCGTGAACCAATTCTGGCACAATACACTTTTGTATAGATAATAATATTGTTATGGCTTTCTCATAGTCTAGTGTTCGCAGAATAGGCTCTTGGAAAAGCCCCAAGGAGATCAAGTGGACTACATTCAGAAAAGCGTGTTAGAGACAAAAATATATAGCCTAACAGACAAGACTATTTGTAGATTTAGCAGTATTGAAGTTGATTGCGTATAAAAATGAGGGGTGAAAAAAGCATTATTCCTAAGATTCCTCTCCAACCGCCAAAGACCATGCATGGCTCAGAGTTTGAGCATGAAAAGCAGGTCGAGGCCCAGATCAAAGCCCAAATATGCATAATGGAGGAAGCCAAAGCCGAAGCAGCAGATCTTTTACAAGATTCCAAATATGAAGCTGCGGTTCTCCCAGGACTGAAAGCGTTACAGATTGCAATGCAGATTTTTGGAGAAAACAGTCTTGAGCTGGTTGAGCCTTATTATATTTTGGGTGAAGCGACTTCGGGGAGCGGCAAATTCAAACAAGCAACAGAGTATTTGACCTATGCCAAGTGGATTATTATGAAAAATCCAGACTGTGGGGATACCTTGAAGTCGAAGCTGTACCGGCACTTTGGTATCTTGGCTATGCAAAAAGGGGAGCATGCAGAAGCTGTTCGCTATATTTCAAATGAAATTTTCCATTTAGCAGTAGCATATGGAGCCGAATCAGTGTTCACTGCAACTGCTTATTACCGCTTGGGCTCGGTATTTCTGAGCAATAATGAAGCCGAGAAGGTGCTGGCTCTTTATGAAAAGGTAACTGAGATTTGGTTTGCATATCTAGTCAAGCTGATAAAAAAGGACCATGTAGAGCTTGAAGAAGCTTTAAAAGGGATTGATGGGAATTTTGAAAAGGAATCAGCCAATATTTTACAACATATTCTGAATATTAAAAGGCAAGCTTTGGGAGAGGGGCATCGAGAGACGGCGGATGTATATTACATACTCGCAATGTTTTGCAGTACAGTTATTAACGACTTTGACAAAGCTCTTGAATATGCAGATTCGGCTAGCGAAATATACGAAACCATCCTTGGATCTTCTCATATGATGTTCAAGAATGTCAAGGAAACACAAAAAATAATCAAACAAAAGCAAGCCCTCTCTGAATTGTAATGTCGTCCATCTCTTTTATTTAAGTCAGCCACTCTCCCCATGTGTGTCCGATAATCAAATCTCTCTTCAAAATTCGAACACAATAAAAGAAGGACACCCCCTTTTCTTTGACTATCTCAAATCTTTAGTTAAATAATTAAGGCGCTATGTCTCGTCAAAAGGCACCCTCACTTAACAGGTCTGCAAGCTGTCTGTTTTTGTTTTTGTTCTATTTTCCTTTTTCGTTTTTTTTTCTCCTTTGTTTCTTTGCTTTTGGTTTTTTTTTGGAATGCCTTGTTGTGAATTGGACAATGATATGTGGATACAAAAAAAAAATCTCAATTAAAATTCAAACTCTCCAACACCTTTACGAAACACATAATCCCTGTCATTCAGGCGCATCACACCGTCCTTTAAGTTCGTCTTCCATCTACTTTTCGTGCGCGTGACTTTATCGAACTGACAAAGAATAATATCATCGTAATCAGCATCTTCATCGTCATCGTCTTCATCAAGATCACTACCCAAATCTTCATCATCCAAGTCTTCGTCATTCCCCCCATCATTCTGTTGGATGATATTTAGCTTCCCCTCAGAAAATTCCACAACTGCCGCTCTACATTTCGTTTGTGTGGTCGTAGTTAGCAACTTCGAGTCATTGTTCGATTCCAAATCAGCTGTTTCTTTTCCTTTACAATTACCCACGCAAGATCCCTCCATCTTGCTTACAAGTTTAGACATCATTTCGTCTTCTAAAGATACGTCGCAAGCTCCATCATTTTGAGGTATACGCGGGTTGTAATATCCGTTTTGCTCATGGGGTGGCTATACAGATTATTGATTGCTTCGTTTTAGTACATTGAAATGAATCGTAAAGAAATTCACAGGACGCAAACACTGTCCACAAATCACTTACCATGTACTGTTGAGGTCTTCCTATATTTCCCGGAGGAGGAGGATAGTTATACTGGGGTGGATTGCCTTGCCCATTGTTATAGTTCTGCTTCGCTTCCATCTTTGAAGGGTATTCTGCCTGATTGCCAAACTGAACAGCATGAACATCATCCAAATCATTTAATTCATCATCTCCTTCTTCTTCATCTACACAAATTTTATCACAAAAAATCATACAAAACAAATAAAGGACTTTAATTACTAAACTGAGGCCAAAGACAAAGCCGCCATGGCACAGAAAACTTACCATCTTCATATTCCTCATCTTCCTCCTCTTGATTGTCGAAGACAGATATTCCGTGTTGAGCTAGCTTCCCCTCCCATAATGACTGAAGCTCGAACAAGACATGATCATCCAATCCCTCATTAAGAAATTCATTCTTTATGCTTTTTATAGTTTCAATAATCACATTTTGATAGAGCTCTTTAACCACTGGGCTCCCCATCTTTCCGCAGGGTATGTGAGCCAAATAAAATCCCGTCCAAATATAGCCCTCAACGGTTTAAGCACAAAAGCACCAACAAAAAAAGCCCAAATAATACAATCCCAAAACAACGGCCTCGTCAAATACAGAACCTAATCCAACAAAACCAAACTTTGAACAAGAAAACTGTTAACCCCCTTTTTCTTTGCAGCGCCAACAAATACCCACAGAGATATCAGATCACGGAGTAAGCAGGGGAAATCTAACACCGCTCAATACAGATCCACCCTCGTCGTCCACTATCACAGACTAATGGCCCAAACTGAGATGAGCGGGGTGGGGCCTGGGGGGGGTCCTATTTATACCATTTTGTCCATACAAACTAAAAAACCTCAACCAATCATCCCCACCGGCCCCCCCTACCCCCCCCCTCCCTTTCACTTCTTTTGATTATAATGTAATGAAAACCTCGATGAAAAGAACTCTAGGGGACCTGAAAAGAACAGCTAACGTACGACGTACAGCTTATACATAGCCATGCTCAGTGCTCACTTTCAAGCCAGCTCAGGCTGCTGCTGCTAGAGATACTCAGGCCTCAGCAGGAGTTCTCGCATTTCAAACACAGCCAAGTCCAAAGCAACTACAGTATGTTTCATGTGTTTATTTATTCTTATTCTTCAGGAGACACACAATGAAGAGACGGTGCGCTTTTCTGTACGACAAAATTAATCATACATTCTCCGTTTTGGTTGGATTCAATTAATGCAGTACGTGAAATTTCTGAGCCTCCTTCTATGTCATCTACATGCAAGTTGAATTTGCTTATTTTTTGAAGAAGTAGCGAGAAGGCAAGAATTTTTGACCCGTCGCTACTAATATCCGAAAGTGAGAAGGATTCCATTTTTGAAATTGCTTGGTCCAGAGCTGCATCAACATCCTCTTCCTGACGTACGCATAACACCTGCTCTTGACTCCAGCCAGGACTCAAACCGCCCTCTTGCATCATGCCATTTTCACCTTGAAATGGCTCGTACAATTCAATTTCTTGTAGTGACCCTTCGCTGGCATATTGCTGACTTTCAGCCTGTGATACATGCTGCCTCTCTATTTTTTCACTCGCGCAAGTAATGAAATCAGCGAAGTCATTGTACATGATATTTCGTTGAAGCGCCTCGCTAACAACAAGCTTTCGAGCTGTGACATTAACATTGACCTAAGTTACTATAAAGATCATAATATACTTCTTGACTCTTTACTTACCATCAAGTAGCTCAAAGTTTGGTTGAAAATCGAATTCTAAAGCCACCTGTGGACTTTTTGGCGATTCAACTTCGGTTGGCGTTTGCTCTTCCATTTTAGTTTGGGTGACTTTGACACGCTTGTGTTTGGGTATTTGCTCATTCTCCAGGTATTTAGAGAGTTCAGTCACTTTCCAACAGACAAATGGGTTAAAAAAAAAGCGAATGGGAGTTCTCGTCTCGCATTTGGTGTTCGCACTCTTGGGAGGAAGTTTCACTCGACTTTCCCTCACCGCTACTTCGTCAAAGTGGCCTACACCTCCATCATCAAAGTATACATTATCGAAATCATCTTCATTCATTCTCAAGTTCATAGTGTCCTGCGTTGCAGTAGTTTGAAATAGATTTTCTTGGTATTTCGCAATGGAGTCATCATAAGGCAATACAAGTTCTTTGTACAATGTCAAAAGCCGTTCGCTCTTCAGCGCCATAATGTCCTCTAATCCATTGATTGGCGGGGTTACATCAATCGCATATTGAAAAGGGTATTCAAACGCAAAGTTCTCATTCAATGCATATTTTGCAAAAAAACTGAATTCTTCCTTTGACGCCCTGGAAAAATTCAACAAATAAAGAATATTAGCAAACCTTCTGGGTGCTGTTCAGAGTCCAGTTTCTCCTTCGCCTTTTTTCTCTATAACTAGGCTTACATTTGAGTAACTTCAGCGTCTTCATTCGCAATTAAATTAAGGGACAGGAGTGCTTGATGCTCTTCAAGTGACGGTCTCAAAGCTTCCATGTCTGTTTCTACCCCTTTTATGAGACTGCTAGTGGCCAGACCAATACCTTCGTAGTTGAACGTTGTTGCTTGGCTAACGAGGCTTTCCAGTTTTTTCTGGATGCGATCAAACTCTGACATAGCATTCTCGGATTCCCAAAGTAAAAAACTGCTGCTGCACTTCATGCCATTCACTTCCTTATTCAATTCTGGAGACCGCAAAGCTGCTTCCCGTTTAACGTTTGATAAAATTAAGTGCAAAGAATCTTGCATACAGTTTGCCACATCTATCCGAAGGTTTATGTTTTCTGATAAGTTGAGAAGCCACTCTCTGAGAGCATTTGCATCTTGTGGTGACAGGTAGTTTGCTTTGCTTATTTTCTTACATGTATAGATATAAGATATATAGATATTTATATATACAGGAAAATATAAAGAAAAAACTAAATGTTAAGTCATCGAGTCCTCAATAGCTGAAATGAGCAACAAGAGTAGATTCATTCACCTGTTCAAGGGTCAGAAGACCTTTTTCATTTAAGCTTATTGGTTTCGAAACAAAATGAGACAGTCTAGGATCAACCCAAGTTCTAGAAGTTGTAGGTGCTGCCTTCTTCGACCAAGCTTTCGACGTCGAACAGGTGGACAGTTTCAGGTTCTTCCGATTTTCCTGAAGCACTTGACGGACATCCTTCAATAAATCCATTGATAAATCCATTGAGGCTTTTCCTTTCCTTTCTTTGTAGCCAATTATAGATTCACACATAGAAGATATAATGAAGAGCAACAGAAACGTCAAAACAAGCACACAAAAAAGAAAAACAAACCCAACCCGGCCGCAGCAGCTGTGCAGCCTTTTTTCCCGCCTTTTTTCTTTTTTTCCTTTCTCTTATTTTAGGATTTGTTTCTTTTCATTGTAAGCAGGTTCTCAGTAATGGTGGTCTTGCTCTTCCTTGCACTTTGTCCTTTTAATTCGACAATCTCGGCCAGCAACATTTCTTGCCTTGCTGTAGTCTTCATTAAAGAATTTTTTATTATCTACGGTTGAAGTTTGAAAAGCGTCGGATTCGTGGGATTTTCATTTTTTTTCTCTTAAGTGCAGATATGAAGAAACTGGGGTGTTATGGCTTTCGCAGCGCCAACGCTTTTAAAATGTTCGTAACATTAAGTTAACTCTTAAATTGCGCAAATCTCTCACAATCACAGAATAAATGTGAGTATCAGCTGTTTTCACCTCACTGATGGACAAATCCACGGGAAATTCAGTGCCGTCCTTGTGCTTTCCCGTCCACTCACCCTCACCACCAGCAGTCATGCCGGAATCAAACTGAACAACAATCTCCCCATTATTGACCTTCATGCAAAGCCATTCCATTGGGTTATCCAATATTTCGCTAAGAGTAAAGCCAAACATATTTTCAGCAGCCTTATTAAAAGATTTAACTATCCCTGAGGTAGTGACAGTAAAAATGCCATCCACAGATTGATCCAATATCGATTGAAGCTTATTTTTCTCTTTCATTACAGCAGCTTCAGCAACTTTCTGCTTTGTGATATCTCGACACATTCCCGTAAAGAGATGAACACCTCCCACTTTTACTTCACTAACCGACAAATACATGGGGAACGTTGAGCCGTCGGCCCTTTGGCCAGATACTTCACGCCCAATTCCAATAATTCTTTTTAAACCAGTATTTAGATACGAGTTCATATATCGGTCATGCCTACTTCTATACGGCTCTGGCATTAAACAAGAAATGTTTTTGTTTTTCACCGATGACAATGGGTATCCAAACATTTTTTCTGAAGCTGGGTTCATTGACTTAATTAGACCTGCAGAATCGATAAGAATGATTCCATCTACAGAGCAATTTAAGATTGCATTCAGTTTTTTTGCCTCCATGATATGCTCATCATGGATTCTCCTAGTTTCTGAAGTATCCCGAATTATACCGGTAAATAAATGACAATACTCTGTTAGAATTTCACTAACACTTAAATGCATCGGAAAAGTCGTCCCATCTTTGCGAAGTCCTTCGACGTCTCTCCCAGTTCCCAAGATTTTTGGCTTATGACTTTGCAAGTACGATGTTAAGTACCGGTCATGATTGTCCATATACGGACTGGGCATAAGCATTTTTACATTGCGCCCAATAACTTCCTCTGCCGAATAGCCGAAAATAGTTTCTGCAGCAGAATTGAAGCTCTGAACAGTCCCATCAGGAGTTATGGTCAAAATTCCATCTGCGACGGTGTCCAGAACACTGTTTAATTTACGCTCCTTCAAATCGTCTTTAGAATCGAACATACTATACTCCGTTATATCATGAATCTCCATTAAACACTCCCCTTCTGCAAGAAATGTTAAGGCAAGCTTTGCCCTAAATCTTACATTGTCAGTTTTTTTAGCTTCAAAGTTTGAAATTAACTGCGTTCTATCCTTTTTTTCAGAGCCTTTAGACCATGTCACCTTTTGGCTCACTCCTGGAAAAAAATCATTTATATGCCTACCAATCAAACTGACAGTATCGTAACACAACATCTTTTCACATGCTCTATTAGCTCTCAAAATTTTCAAGTCATTGCCAAAGAATAGGCAGGGTGAAAGAGTTCTATAGAACAATTCTCTAAAGAATGACGATGAACCCCCCTCGTCTGCTGTCCTTCGGGTGCCTTTTCTGTGACAGATTACAAAAACGCAAGACTCCTGGGGCCAAAAAGTAACCTTGATTGACACAGACCCTAGATCCCTTGTTCTCCCGTCAAGTTCTACATTTTTGCGAAAGCGAATGCTTGTTACAATTTCTGAACTACCAGATAAAAAAAAGCCAATATTTTTGTCCACGACGTCCAAAGGAGAATAGCCAAATAAAGATTCTGCAACGCGATTACAAAAAAGCACAGACCCAAAGAAATCAGTGACGAAAGTCGCTTCTGATAAGCTATCAGCAAACTCGAAATAGGCCTGAGTGTCTTTTACTTCAGGATTTAACTTGACTACATGCGATGTTTCGAATACACACATAAGATGTTTCTTATCGTCAAGCTCTTGAACGAAAGCCTTCCCTTTCCACAATTTCGTTTCAATATTGTGAGACCCCACATTAATCTTACTTCTCGAACGCGTGGCAAGATCAGGAAATACGGTCGAAATATTTGTACCAGAAGTAACATTCCCAAACAGAGAAGAAAAGCCTTTACTCTGTTTCTCAACCACTCCCTTCTTATCGACTACAACACAAACCAACTGTTCATTATCGAACAGTCCCTTGAGCACGGACTCTTCCATTTTATCCGAGGATTGAGAATCTATAGGCAAGTGTTGGGGATTCTGTGCAACGCGGAGCCTAAGAATAGGAAGATACAGTGCGCCCCTTTTTTGGATCTCTATCTACCCACTTATCTATCAATCCAGTCACTACGCAGTCCTTACTACTGTAGTTACAAGTCCTGAATCCTCGCCTGAATCACCTCCCCCACACGGCCACACCACACGAAGCGGCGGCGGATACAGTGCAGGGCCAGCAGGCAGCACTCAGCAGCAGGGAGGTCGAAGCAGGAAGAGGTGGAGGAGGAGGATGGTCCCGCAGAGTACAGTACAGGCACAACTATGATCCAAGGATGAATCAGATCATGCCGGTGAATGATGATGTACACTGTGGATAATAATGGACTTGGTTTAGTCCATCATCCCATAACCCTTACCCTAACCCTGCAATATTTATTATAAATGCGTGTGTGTGTGTGCACTGTGTGTTATTTTACTATGCCTGCACTCTGTGTTCCTCTTTCTGCTCACTGCTGTGTGTGTTTCACTCTAGTCCTCCCTCCTCTTCCCCCTCCCCCCCGCTGTTATCTTATTGCCACAAGCTGCTCAAACTATTATGGAGATTCTCTCCAAAAGTCTCAATCCATACCCTGTCTGTGTTTGTCGGTCCGTCTATCTGTCTGTTCGCATCCAAGCTTGTTCTCGAACAATTTTGAATAGTTAAACTCGCCATTGATTTGTTTAAATAGCATGACTGTTCCAGAGGTTCAGGAAGTAGAGGCCACATCTGCCCCACTTATGGCGGCAGGGAGACACTTTGGTAAGGCCTGTGAAGCACCATCATTGGCTTTCATGCAATGCAAGGAGGACAATGGACAAGATCCCAGTAAATGTTTAAAGGAGGGTGCAAAGGTCACAAGGTGTGCTTTGGAATTGTACGTATACCTACCCTTTTTGTATTTTTTTTGTGGTGATGTGTGTTGTGTGTCGTTCTTACTAAAATTGGCACTTGTTATCTTGTTTGCTTTTATAGTTTCAAAGAACTGAGACAGAATTGTAATGAAGAATATACAAACCACTGGACATGCCTTGATAACAACAATCAAGACATGACCAAGTGTGGGCCAACAAAGGAAGAATACAACGAATGCGTGTTTCAGAAGATGGTATGTTTGTGGTACTGAACTTTGCTGGGACCTATGTTTCGTGCTTTACCTAACATTACGAATGTTTATGTTTGCTGTGTAGGGAATCGAATTGCCAGAAATTAAACCTTATGATGATTAGAGTGCCAAAAAAAAGTAAAGTTACATATCTCGAACTTCGATTTCATACAAAACTAACTTTCTTTGGAAAGCTATCGTCTTAAAAGAAGATTTAACAATTCGCTATTTATTGAATCACTGTGATTTTTCCTTCTTTCGTACTTTTGGATAAGATGTGGCATCATGTGCTTCTTTAAATGGGGTACTTTCTGTTCAAAGGAGATTATCGGGGTAGGCATTTTATTTCTTTTTTTTGAGTGTGTATATTCCAGTGTATAATATTTTACTACTTCGACAGGAAACTGATGGCTTTGGAAAGCTCAGAGAGCTTTTCTTCTAACTGTTTGGGGCGTGTTCTCTGTTGTTATTATGAAAAAAAAAAAAAAAAGCAGAATTCGAATTAGATTTCAGTCATATTGGTTTGAAATAAACTGAGCCAATTGATATTTACCTGTGTTTCATTTTTACGTCATCTTTAACCTTTGCAGAAGATTCGAGCTTTTTGCATAGAGTTTCTGCATTTGATAGCTGTTTGTTTACCTTTTCAAAGCGACCTTTCAACTTTTGCAAAGACAACTCTCGATCAGCTTCACATCCAAAGCCGCTTGCGGGAATAACAATTGTCACATCACTAGCCACATGTATCACATATGTTTGCTCATTGTTGTACCTTTCAGAGGGATCGCACGATGTAATATCTATAGCTGACAGCTTCAGTCTACTCTTTAAAATATCAAGTTCCTCGCTCACTGCATTCGTTTGCAGTTCGTTGCTACACTGAATTGTAAGTGACAAATTCTTTGTAGGGGGTAAACCAAATAGTTCTCTAAAGCTTCTTACTTGGGAAATAATCGAAACAACAGCATCTCCCGACTCTTGAACTAATGTTTCATGTTCTTCAAACTCACTTTCTTCGGGATATGATGACTGCATAATTGATCCATCTCCCTTTGAACAAATGACTTTGAATATACCACCGTCCTTTTCAAAATGGGGGATCTGCTGCCATATCTCTTCACTTACAAAAGGCATAAAAGGATGAGCCAATTTCACTGATGTCTCCAAGCAAAAGGCCAACACTGACGACACGTGGCTTTGATGGCTAGTGTCGCTTTGCAAAACAGGTTTTCTCATTTCCAAATAAACGTCAGCCAATTCATTCCACATAAAATAGCGCACAGCAAATGTTCCCCTAGCCAAGTCTTGCTCTGCAAAAGCAGAATTACATTCACTTACAGCAAAGCGTAAACGTTCAAGAATCCATTTATCCATTAATTTTAGGTCTTGGCTTTCAAAGCAAGAAAGAGAATCGTTTGTTCGTGTTACAAATGGAAAACAGAATTTAGCAATATTCCACATCTTGATACAAAAACGATTTGCAAGAATAATCTCACTCAGGTCCATTCGAATGAATGATGAATTTGCATTTGGTTTAGCGTGACACAAGGAGAACCGTAGAGCGTCCACACCGCATGGAGGAATCCCCTTTGGATATTCTTTTTTGATATCTGCAATTGATCTTTTTTTTTCCTTCTCTGGTAAAGAACTTTCGCTAATATTCGCTACCAACACATCAAGGTCAGTTCCATCAATTACATGGACTGGATCGATAATATTTCCAACAGATTTACTCATCTTTCTCCCTGCCGCATCACGTACAATAGGATGAAACAGCACATTCTCAAACGGCATCTTTCCCGAAAAATGGTTACACAAGAGGGCCATTCTAGCCACCCAAAAGAAAAGGATATCTGATCCAGTTTCCATAAGAGTCAAAGGGTATCTTTGTCCTTCATCATCATTCGCAGAGTTGGGCCAACCAAATACGGAGAGGGGCAAAAGGCCGGACGAAAACCATGTGTCCAGCACATCTGGGTCTCGCTGAAGGAGAGGTGACTTTTGAATGTTCCTTGCCAATAGCTCCTTTTTCGCCTTTTCACCGGCCTCTACTGCGTTGTCAGCAGCTACCCATAGCTCACCATCTTTCACATCGTCAGTAGTGACGCGATATGCTGGAACTTGGTGCCCCCACCACAGCTGTCGGGATATGCACCAATCCTCAAGTTTATACATCCAGTCGAGCCATATGCTTTTAAAATGTGGAGGTTTGACATTTACAGAGCCACTTTCCAAGTGAGGCACTACCTTCTGTGCCAATTCTTTCCCTTTGACAAACCATTGGGGTCTAATAAGTGGCTCAATGATGTCTCCAGAGCGAGAACACACTGGTATCTCAATTTCATAATCTTCTGTTCCAATATACAAATCGTTTTCACGTAAACTAGCGACCACCAAATCTCTCGCTTTTAAGCGATCAACACCTTCAAGGTCACACTCTACATTTTCATTAAGAGTTCCATCGTCATTTAAGATATTGATAAATTGAAGATTATGGCGTTTTCCAGCGTCATAATCATTGGGATCATGACTTGGGGTTAATTTAACAGCACCAGTTCCAAATTCCATATCAACCAAATCTTCATCCAGAACAATTGGTATTATTCTACCATTCAAAGGATTTCGGCACTCCATTCCATGAAATTGCTTATAGCGATCATCCGCCGGATGGATGGCTACCCCGGTATCCCCCAAAATTGTCTCAGGTCTCGTTGTCGCAACTGGCAAATAAGCGTCATTCGCTGACCCTACAACGGGATATTTGAATGTGAACAAGGAGCCGACCTCAACACTACCCTTGCTATCAGATACCAGCCTTCGCCTTGTCGTCCCATTCACCACTTCATGATCAACTTCAATATCAGAAATTGCAGACTTGAGCTTTGGAGACCAGTTTACAATCCTATTGTCCCGATATATTAAGCCTTGCTCAAATAGCTTCACAAAGGCACTTTCCACAGCCTTACTTCGCTCTTGATCCAAAGTAAAGTATTCCCTCTCCCAATCTACAGAAGCGCCCAATTTACGTATCTGTGAAGTCATTGTCCTGCCATACTGGTCTTTCCACTCCCACACCTTTTGTACGAAACCCTCCCTTCCATAATCTTGTCTCATTTTCCCATGCTCCCGAAACAAATGTTTTTCTACCACCGCTTGGGTAGCAATTCCAGCATGATCACAGCCTGGAATCCACACAACACGATGTCCTTTTTTCATTCGATAATACCGAGCAAATGCGTCTTCGATGCTCACAGTAAGAGCGTGCCCAATGTGTAAGGATCCCGTCACATTGGGTGGAGGAAGAATCATAGAAAAAGTCTTTTCTGCTGACCCTGGCTCTCTCTGAGTCTCACGAAACATCCCCCTCCTTTCCCACTCCTCATATTTGTTCTCACTGATCCGTTTCGAATCATATTCATCCTTCTCCAAGCACAACGAATGCAAGCCCCTCCTTCCCCAAGCCACGCTCCCTGGACGCCGGTAATGCGTCCTTAACAAACTCCACAGCCGCAACATAGTTCTTAATCCTGCTCTGACACTGGTGCCTAGTAGGGAATCGCACACATGCACACACAGCAGCCAAGAGTGTGCACAATAATCAAATAACAATAACAATAACAATAACACACGGGGAGAGGACTGGACCCTGCAGTGCACTATGAAACAGAAGCAAATTAATAACCGGCCCCCGGCCCCCGGCCCCCGGCCCCCGGCCCCCGGCCCCCACACACATATTTATATTATTTTATGGGTGCTGGCACCTCTTCCTGTTTGACCCCAGGACTTCTCCCTCGCTTTGACCTTGGGCGAAAGGAGATTTAGAAAAGTCTTGTGTGTGTTGTTTTAAACGATGTGGGGGGACTGGAACAAAGCGATTTACCATGCGTCTTGCTTTATGGTAGTTGCATTGTTTTGGGGTGGGACTAATCCTTGGATCAAAAAAGGAAGTGCGGGTGTGAATGATATTAAAGGTTCAAATGCTATAACAACATCTGTACTGCAAACAATATACTTATTTACCAAACCCTCATACTTGATTCCGTTTTTAATCAATCAAAGTGGCTCAGTCGCATATTTTCTTCTCTTAGGGGATGCAGACATTTCTCTGGCTGTGCCAATCACCAATTCGCTCACATTTATTTTTACTTTCTTCTCTGGCCTCCTTGCTGGTGAAAAATTTGTAGGCCGACTACCGCAAATAACTTTAGGACTGGTGTTTGTTGCTGCGGGTCTTTCCATGTGTATAATGAGCAAAACTTGACTCTAGATTTTCCGGTACAATTTATTGTTTTATAAAGAATGATACCTAATATACACCACAACCTAATTCTCCCACAAGCATACTACAGCAAATAAATTAAATATAACAGTTTCAAAACCGAAACCCAAACCAACTAACTCCTTCTGCTCACACACTAGTAGTTGCAGGCACAGGTAAAGTTACTGTTTCAGGATTTAGGATCAAATTTTCGTTGTGTTCTTCGATTGTGGGAATGGAGCCGCGCCTGGAATTCGAGCGGCTGCCATTGGTAGTGAGTGCGTTTTGAAGACTATAAGCATCGTTTGGATGTAGAGAATTGCTGAAGGAAAACCTTCTTGCAGAAGAGCCCCTTCGCTCTTCTGACTGTCGATCATCATTTATCTCATCACTGTCAGAGCTAGAATTGCTATTTGTACACCCTTCATCAACATATGCAAGGTTGCTTAAAGCGCTCTGCATACTTTCCATGCTAGAGAACCTCCTGCTCGATTCGAACAAAGGATCGTCAATAGAACAAGCACTAATAATAGAGTATTTTCTTGGCGTTTGCACAACTTCGCGATATTCTGGCAACTCCAACGCAGGCTCCTCCCGCCCCTTTCCCTGGGCAAAACTGAGCTTGGCTATCATATCGCATTCCAAAAGTTCATCTTGAGTCTGAGACACTGACCTATATGTAGGAGGGACACCCTCTTCTTCCACATTCTCCCTCTTTGCTTCGCACACTGTGAATGGTACCTTGACAACGAGATCACTTCCGAAACTGACGTTGCAATGGACCTTCAGGTAATACGATATTTCAGCCGACCCGTTTTTGCTCTTTACACTGGCGCTTGGACACAGGGCCGTTTTGTTTTCCGGGGTTACTACTGCAGATGACTCCAATCTTGTAGGCTCGACTTGAAATGTGTTGGTAGCCGTTTCTCCACTTTTAATAGGCTTTTCAAGGTTAATATTTTCCTTCAGGACTTTGTTTTTTCGGCCCTGGGAGCCCGAATGTAAAATTGAGGATTTGACAACTTGCTTACTGCTTATGCACAATGATTTGATAGTTTTATCAGAGTGATTACTTATTGTTACTTTTACATCTATTGGAGAGCCCTTTTCAAAAACTGAGCTTCCAAGTTCAACGGTCATTGAAAGAGGCTTACTTGATTTAAACAAGAATGATTTCTTTCCCGTCACAGTGGGTGCAGCTTCAACATTTACCATCTCCCGTGTGTATCTTCTGTGAAAAGGCATTGAAGTCCTCACATGGGCTCTAGGGAAAGTTTCAATTTGAGCGTGCACGATATACGCACGAATCTGGTACTTAACTTCATGGTAGAAGCCTCCATAGCGACGATTAGAAGATTTCATAGAAGCGGGCAAATCTTCCGGAAGATCAAAGGTAAACGGAATTTCATATTCCCCCCCTGGAATACCCCCAGTTTCAAAAGGAGCACCACCCCTTTGAAGTCCAACAAACAAATTATCCCTATGTCTGGCTCCGGTCTCTGAATAGATAACATGGTCACAAAGACATTCAATAACAACATCCTGGACACAGTTCAGCATCATATTTTTTACAACCACCCGAGCAAACCCTGAAACAGATTCATTATCGTAAAACACTGAATCCGTCAGATAAATATCAAACTCTTCAAATTCCGGATACGGAACAATCGACTTTCTTCTACCAGTAACAGGCATTTTCTACTGAAACCAGCTAGTACTTCCCACTCTTTGAAAATATTCCTTTGATAGAACAATAGAATAAAACAATCTCAATAGATCTTCAACCTTTTTTTATATATCCCCAAATGTACTCTGCAATATGCACAAGTAAAAGCTAAAATAACTTGACCCGCAGCACCCAAAAAATCAATCTGTCAAAGCAAAACAACAAACTAAAACCCCAAAATCACAACACTACCAGAACCTCAACCCGTAAACACACACTATCCAGATCAAACCACACCAAATATGCCTTGCTCTTGCTGTCTATAACTTGTGTCCACAGAGATGATTCCAATCCACAGCTACTCCTGCAACTAGTGACTATTAATCTACAGGACACCTCACACTGCTATTATCCGTCTACTATAGTATAAACAATATTAATTAATTACTATGTAGTGGCTGTACTGTAATTAGACCGTGCGGCAGTCTACAGACCGCAGCGGTACATACGTACAGCTATATGGCAGCGCCCATGGCTATGGACATTTATATTATTAGTAATATTGTGGGATCCGAGTGGGGATCATTTTGCAATACTGAGTGAAGGGCTTCTGGGGGTATTTCTCGGATATTTTAACACAAGCCCACCGGCCACCTCATGGCTACTACCAGCAGAGATATCGATCAGTCAAATATTATTAATAAATTATCGCACCCAAAAAAAATTATGACTGGCGACTGCTTCCCAGACAGAACAGCGAGCGAGGGACGTCGACGCACTTTTGGAACCCACAAAAATATATAATATAACTGTAGCTATAGGCTATAGCGCCTTATCATTCATTCATTTATATGGCTTTGGGTCAGTACATAGTTATACACTGGGACATTTTTGTTCAGTCGACATTCCAAAGAAAGAACACCTCGACCTTGTAAAGAGCATTAGACTCTCTAGATATGTTTGAGCGACAGTGTTTCTAATTAGGTTTATTACAAAATAAAAGCTACTACTATATTATTTTCCCTGCATGGAGCATGGAGACAGGGGTACTTTTCATTTCTCACTAGTGTTGTGATTGTCGACTTTGTGCTAAATTGCTTTTACGATATTTTTACTCCATATGAGAGTGGGCTTGGCCTGTTCATATATTTCCAAAGATTTCACCTCATTCATCCTGTTGTAAGTTAAAAAGGACTTTTTATTGTGTCTAGATGTATCAGTCAAACACAGAGCCCAAGGCTTGAATTCAAAGTCTTTTACTTTCTTTTAAAAGTTTGATGAGAATTGCTAGACTTTATCAAGCGCAACCTTAGTCTTATTGACCCATTTTGGCTCTTCTTACCCTGAAAGCAGCATATGATTTTACCTTAACAGTCGAAGGATATTACGCGCATCGTTTTCACCGGTATGCGATCGACAGCAATGGCCATGTAAAACTTTTAATTCCTGAACATACATGACACTTACGGTGACATACCAACTTATTCGCCGATTATATAAATTCTCAAACAGTGACCAACCTTGTGACCCATCTCGTGTTCTGCTATCCTGAAACAAGCCTGTAGTACTGCAGTCGACCTCGTATAACTCGAAATATCGCGAAAATACCGGTTTATATTCATACTTACAAATCTGCAAACCAGCTGTGCACGGTGCTTATCTTTTTGTAACTTAATTTTCCGAGACATGTTATACATGTACCAAAAGAAGAATATTCCTCCCCAAACGTAACGTCGACTTTGCCATCTTATATTTAAAAATAATTTTAATTGATCGTTTTATGACTGTAATATTAATTTTACTTCTAATTCAGAGCATGCGCCAGCCTGCACTATATGATCATGAGGCCACCGACGTGGCGACTCGCCCGTGCAGTCATGCACAGCTACAATTATATAGTGCACCAATATCTCCCCTAACCCTCCTTATGCCTTAAATTGTAAGCGGCAGGATAGAATAGATCCATCCATTGCCAAAGGATCATAAAGTGTTTGGTTTATATTGCAGGGAGAGTATATAACTTCTGTCAGAATATAAATCTCTTGTTGAGGCTGAAGCTAAGGCTGATTCGTTTGCATTTTGTCTAGATATCTGGGAGACAGGAGAATTAGGTTGCGCTTGCTTTCTTGTTGTTGCTCTTGATTTTTGTTTTTGTGTTTTTTTGTGTGTGTGGCTCTATTTGTAAGGATTTTCGAAGTGGGGGAAACGTCAAATATGGAACATCTGGAGGAAACGAATTTGGAGATGCCATTGGGTGACAATATCAATGATGGGCCCGAGAATAGAAGGAATGTTGGGCAGGTTGAATGCGAGCCTTTAAAAGCTCTTCCATATCCCGAATTTGAGTCCTTTTCTATTCGTATAGAAAAGAACAGGAAAGAAGTCTCCAGCAATGAAGATGTCGAGGGATACGTTACGTTAGCCCTGAATGATAATATGCCGAATTGTGTAAAAGATGTGGTTGTGGAATTAAGCTGTAATTTATGTTCAAACTTTCTTAGTTTTCCAAAGCAAAGTTTCAGGATGTATTCATCTCTTGAAAGGGGGGCTTCGGCGTTTGAGACTGGTGGACTCCCTGCAGGAACATATGAATTTCCATTTGTTTTCACCGTTCCAAAGGATCTCCCTCCCTCCATTCAGATTTGTGAAACTAGTTCTTACGGGTACAGATTTAAAACAAATGTGGGCTGGTCTTTAAAGGCATATGTTGTTCCTCACGAATTTTCACCACTTGAACGCAAATTGCTCCGAGTCAAGCTTCCGTTTTATCGAAAGGCAGTCATTGAGCCAACCCCAGGGTTAAAGTTAACGGATAAGCAATCAAAGACTTTCGTGTTTGGGAAAAAACAGCCATTGACTTTGGAGGTAACCATTGAAAAGGATTCTTTTATTCGCGGAGCTGCCATCCCTATCAAAGTTGATATAGAAAATGCTTCCGAGAGAAATGTTCGTTCAGTGATCGTTGCCGTTAAACAACATGTCTGTGTGACCAGTATGCCTGGGGAGGAAGGGGAGGTTAGACTTATTGATCAAAAGTTTATTGTAAATTCAGAAGAGTTCAAGCAAAACTGCCCTGTGAAAAAGGGACAAAAATATAGCAACATTCTTTTCTTTACACCAAAACTGCATGACAAATTTGATCATGCGTTGGTTCTTCACAGCGAAAGAGACCTTGCTCCTAGCTGTAATTATTCCACGGAAGAGATTCGTATTCAGGTACGCTATGTGTTAAGTGTTCAAGCACACGTTCACCTGGGGTCCGATTTGAAAACACATTTAGAAATTAATCTTTCAGATCCTCAAAATGATAGGCCAGAAATCACTGCCGAAAGACCTCCATCTTTTCATTGGGAACAACCTTCACTTAATTTTGAAAATAAGGAGAACCTGTACTTTATGAGGGATGAGTGTGAGAAAATGGAAGAGGAGCGCTTAGGTAGAGAAAGAAGTGCTAGGGAGATGCTCATGAAAAACTTAATTGTCAATACCAACAATTCAATAATAGAGGAAAACATTGCAAGTGCAGGGGCAGCTCCTGATACCCTCCCCCCAATGTACGAGGAAGTATGCAGACGCCCCAGCTTGTACACTCCGTGTACCCATGGGGCTGCAGCAACACCTGCTCAGAAATTTCATATTCGCATTCCTCGAAAGCGCTCTTCCCTTGTTCTTAATAGGAGAAGTGTTATTGAAAGAAATATGGAAAGAAATATGGAAAGAAATATGGAAAAGTCCAGCAATCGCAGCTCTGTTTCCTCTATCTCTAGTATTGGAAACAACTCTCCTATTATAAGTAGTCCTTTGGCGCCAAGGATGCAGAATGAATCGAACGGGGTACCAACTCCGCCATCACCAAAGGAACATAGTACCCAATATACAAGCAGCCGCTTTGCCAACAAGTAATCAAGAAAAACACCTCATTTATTTTCTGCTCAACAAATTATCACATACATATGCTACTTACTATCTCTCTCTCTGCTCGACCACCGAGCAGCCTGTGTGAATAAACTGAAATTACAGAAATATCTTTTTGAAGTAACAGAGATAAAATTGGCGAATAAATTTTTTTCTTTTTCTCTTTTTTTTTTTTTTTTTCCAAA
>PDIM01000004.1:20890-108878 GCA_002811675.1 Ichthyosporea sp. XGB-2017a | reverse complement strand
TTTTTTTTCATTTTCATAGTTAACTTTGGTACATTAGAGTTTGGTTTTAAGCATCCAGTTTGCTTTCAACATGTTTATTCAATACTTAGAGAGTCTTTGACCAATTCCCTTCAAATTAGCGTCAAATGGAAGCTTACAGTGTCCCAAAAATACATGCCAAATCTCAAAAAAATCGAAGCAGTGGGTGACAGTCAAAAATGCAAAAGAGTAGGATCTATGAGAGTGAAAATGCTTAAGAGTTCATAATTAGACTTTGTTTTAGATCAGAAAAAGTGGCCCACTTTTCCCATACATTTCATCGAGCGAGCTTGCGAGCGATTCCTCCTTACTGATGGACAATTTAAATACACTTTTAGGGCGTCCTCTGATTGGCTCCTGGAATTTGCACTACTATCTATAGCCCTAAAGAAGAAAATGGCGAGCGAGCCGACCTTTAGGTCATTGCAATTTTAGTTAGTGAATCCCCCTGCTTTAACATTGCAATTTGCAGGCAGAAAAGTGCAGACAAAAACAGAAAAAAAAAAAAAGAAACTGCCGTGTCGTCGTCTCGTCGAGGGGGGTTGGCGGGGTGACTTCTTCGGGTGTCGAGTGTGGTGTGCAATGTGTGAAGTGTAAACCAGGGGAACAGCTATAGGAGTGATTGAGAATTGGGATTTATTGGTCGCATAGGTTTATTTGGTTGTGGAGCTTTGACATAAATACAGTGGGGTGTGTCTCTGGATTGTTTGTAGGTGGGTACATTTGAAACACGAAGAGGATATGCGACAACACGGGGAGGCGGAATGGTCGATAGACATGGAGAGTCTTAATGGGAGTAGTGGAAGTGGAAGTGTTCCTGAGATGGACAGGGAGAGGAACAGAAAAGTGGTTAGTGTGAAGAGAAAACGGGAAAGCCCAGTGACTATGGAGGAAGAATATGTACCCGGGAATGATGCAGAAGAAGCAGACGTTGCAAGTTATGAAGACGACAAGGACCATTTGTTTCAGATTGATTCAGGAGACGAGTTGGAGGATGAGGAAGAATTCTTCTCAGATGGTATGCTGGATTCTGACTTGGAAATAATTGGTTATAGGCGCGATAGGAAGAAAGGAGGGGCAGAGAGAGAGAAATCCATAGAAAATATCGTAGCAAGAAGGACACCAAGAAATAGGCCTCCCAAGATGACCCGCACGAGTCCGCGAAAAAGTGAGGGAAGCCCTACTAAAGCAAATACAATGAAAGCTTCCAGAGAAGAAGGTACAAGGTTAGAAGTGATGAGAAATAGTACACCCATAATGCCGCGAACGAGTCCACGAAAAAGTAGGGGAATTCTTGCTCAGGCCTTTCCAACATCGGGTGGTGAGGGTACGAGTGGTGCGTCCGGTTCCGGAAACAGCAGTGCACCCTTCATGAGACGGAGCCATAGTCGGTCTCCGTCCGCAAAGAAGGAAGCCTATGGGACAGAGAATTTCGCTTTAGAGGGAAATCTGGATGGGATAGTGCACTATGTTATGGACTCGTCTGCCAAGCCAGTTGTTAATTGGAAAAAAATAGTGAGGAAACTTGAAAAGTCAGAGCAGAAATTGAAAGAAGGCCGCCGAATGAGAGAAACAGCGAAAAAAATTGCTCGCCGACAAAAAGCGAAAGGGCTCGAGAAAAAAAAGAAAAAGAGTAAGAAAGAGAAGAAATGGGTCATTGAATCTGATGAGGAGGGTAGTGACTTGAATGGATTCATTGCTAATAATGATTCAGGTGAGATATCTGACTCTACTATCGAGCGTAAGAAGAAGCATCCAAAAGACAAGAGTAAGAGGCACGCGAAGGATAAAGAAGAGAGAGAGCCGAAGATACTGTCATTTGTAGATGCGCGAAAAGTCTACTCAAGTGATGCAATCACGTATAAGCTACAGTTGGCAAGTAGTGCCATGGAAGTGTGCGATATGACTAGACTATACAATATGTACTATAGTGGCATTAATTGGGTGAAGCGACCCGTTGGAGTCGGTACATTTTGCTTTTGTTTATATGCAAGACCTTTTCATACCCGTGGAGTATTGTTGCAAAAGAATGGGGATACTGCGGACGGTACTGGAAACTTTACCATATTTTCAGAAGTTGGTTCTGGACGCCAGGTATTTGCAAGCGAGCAGAATAACGTAAAGATGGATAATTCTTTTTTGCACACTTTAAATGCATTTTATCCAATACCAGTCATGAACTTTATCGGAATTGAAACACAGGAGGGTGCCCAGATTGTATCTATTATAGGAGATCTGCTAGAGCATGTGATAGCCATCGCCAAGTGTCGATTTCGGTTTAAGCTCTGTACTGATCTTGTAACGGAAACCCTCTCTAAAAGAGATTCTCTCGAAAATCACACCATATACAAATATATAATTGACAAGGAAATAGCTTCTACGGTTCCCAAAAAATGTGTTGAAGAACTCAACAAGTATTGTGAAATTTATGGAGCCAATGTGGATAATGCTTATGCTATGGATGCATTTTCCAGCGATGATGATGTAGTAAAGAGCTCTGAACTGCCCGGGAGTGAAAGTGTAAGTGAACGACTAGAAGCGGACCTGACCTTTTCACTTGATATAGATTCTGCACTCAGTAACTTCGTACCATACATTATAAGCATTTGCCTTGAAGAAGATTATCATGCCTTGGTTTTTGATGAAAGCACAGAAGGGTATGATCGTCAGTATTGCCTAGCCATAAGAAAAGTTGAGCAGACAGTGAGTGACCGCAAAAAATTACTAGCTTCAAGTAATATCTGGAAGCCTGAGATATACGAGGCTCTTAGAACACGTCCAACCTTGGGTATTAAGAAAGTAGCGGTAAATTTTGGGACCCTTACTTGCCAAGCATGTAACAGAAAAAGCCGAATAGCAAAAGATGAAATCCATCTTTCGGGAAAAGCATACGATCCTATTACTTGCAGAGATGGTTTAGAATTGGAGCCAGTAGTATTTCGTGTTGGGGAAACTTGCTTACAACGTGCCAAACTGTACCATTCTCTTCATCATTTCAAAAAGGCACTGTATAATATAGCACAGCGAAGAATTAACAGAAAACAAACTCCGGGTCAGCCCAGACGACAGACCGTAGAGCTGTTTGAGGAGCTGATGAAGGAAAATACGTTTGTAAAGCTGATAAAATCACACGTAAAGGCACTTTTGCTTGAGGCAGACGCCTACCTTACTAAGAATTAGTAAACTAACTAAAGAAAAGCTACAATACAAAAAAGAACACAAACTTTACAATTCAAAATAAATTTTGCTTATTTTATTGCAACATAGCAGATATAAGGAGGCCACAATTTAAGATCTGGGCTTCTCTTTCTTCTCTTTGTACAGAGCCAAGAGAGCGACAGACGAAACCTTGACAACCTTGAAACGGACACCGGGCAAATCTCCGACGGCGTGACCAGAACGACCGAAACCGGCAATAAGGACTTCGTCATTTTCTTCGATGAAGTTCAAGCAACCATCATTGGGAACGAAAGCGGTGATTTTCTTTCCGTTTTTGATAAGCTGGACACGGACACATTTACGGATAGCGGAGTTAGGCTGCTTAGCTTCAACTCCGATCTTTTCGACAACAATACCACTGGCGTGAGAGGCACCGGCAAAAGGATTAGCCTTCAACGCAGTTCCAAGATGCGCCTTCTTGTATGTCAAATCAGCCCATCTGTTTTCACGACGGTGGATGCGCATTTTGCGCCCAGCTCTGATTCCTCTAGGCTTACCTACATATCACAAAAGAAAATCCGATTCATTAATTAGCACCACCTTCAATCATAACCAAATGATTCAAAACTCGATAGAAAAAAATAACCGACTCCTCCCTTCCAAGCCCAACACCAGACTGTCTACTATACATTCGTTTGCCCATATCTCTTCTTACATTAACTCTTTCTACACGCAATACCAACCAGAACTTGCATCTTTCCTTTCACTAAACAGTCTTTCCAACACATAAATAAAAAGGCTTTGCCGAGTGACTATGATTCCAAAGCAACCCTGTAACACGAGCACTTGCATGATTCTTATCACCAGAAATATTCGCACTCTACACTCTCAAGTGCGGCTTGCGACGTACTCCCATACACCCACTCCCCTTCTTTTAGCACAGACTGTTCGGCCACATGAATCATTGACATGTTCCACCACGCCACCTCTTTCCTATGCTTGCTTGTCTTCTATTTTGAAATCAACCTCTTAACCATACATAGGGGCACACTTTTTGACAAAAGAAGCCTCTTTTACGGTCAATTAACTCGTTTCGAAATTTAAAGCAAACGTCCTCCCTCCCTGCATTCTAAAATTATAAAATTCGACACTGTCCCATCTCTCTGAGACCCCCTGTCATAATCATCCACGCATCCATCCATCCATCCCCATCACATCCACAGTACACAATCCTCTCAAAGCATGCAGATAACAACAAACAACAATACTAACCCATGATTTAGTTGATAATTATAATCAGGTAACAACAAATTAATCTAATTATAAAATGTGAGAGAAGGAGTAGAGTCTTTGCCGTCTGTAGCCAGCTGGGGCCTTTATAGTCAATCAAATGTTATTATGGTGATGTCTACCATTGGTGAATTACCACATCATGTCATAGCCCT
The DNA here is from genome assembly GCA_002811675.1 of Ichthyosporea sp. XGB-2017a. Lineage (NCBI taxonomy): Eukaryota > Ichthyosporea > Dermocystida > Chromosphaera > Chromosphaera perkinsii. The sequence goes on along the minus strand of PDIM01000004.1, from coordinate 104,256 downwards.
AGCCTATCCATGCCCCTCCATAACATGTGGCCCACCACTCCCGGCCTAGAGGCCTCCTCAAGCTCCTTGTCCTCAAGGAGCTCCTTGGCCTCCTGCTCCAGCCTCCTCCCCTATCCCTTGCCCTATCTGTCTGTCTTTGGGCTGTCCCTGCTCCTTGTGTCCCTACCCGAGTCCCTTCGACACTAAAATTATGTAACTGGAGGCTGGAGCTGTGGTCCAACAAGGACTTATAAGGACTAAGGAGAGTCCGACTCTGTCTTCTCTCTGTACTCCACAGCCCATTCCAGCAGGGAGAGCAGGGATGAAGGAGGCCCAAGGCTTCCAGACTCCAGAGCTACTCTAGAGCTCCAGAGAAAGAAAGAATGGCATTGTTAGCAAGCATTAAAACGATAGTAGTCATGTCAGGGCTCTCAGAAACTGAGATGAAAAAGACGCCAACTGAGTATAACTTTGCCGTGTAAGTGAGGAGTTAGTGTGATGCCCTCTCATCTTGGAGAAGGATGTTAATGGGATGTGGCTGCTCAATTAGACTGGTATATCTGCTTCCAATTTTGAACTACTTCTGCTAAGCTTGAGCCTGCATCACTCCAACTCTGGCGACAACGCCCAGTAAAATAGGTCATTAGTTCACAACAGCAGTAGACAAAGGTGGGAGGGAATATATAACTCTCCAGAAGAACAAGACATTCCAGCTTTGACATCCCACCACCCTCCAGCCCCCCCCTGACTGCACCACGAGGAGGAAATTACCAATAATTACTGTATATTATAGCAAATGGCAGTACAATTAAATAACAGTAATAATTGTATTATACAGGCCAGCTGGGGCGGGGGGGGGGGTTATATATAACGGATAGTGGCCGTGCAATGAAGTAGGGGAGATCGAGGTGTGAGATTTATAGATATAGCAGAGGAGAGGGATATATGGAGGTTAACTGGGCAAGGGTGAGTGTGATTCATAATGGGTAAGGCTGGGAAATTGAGAAAAAAGAGAAGATTGGAGCAAGGGTTGATGCCTGCAAAGGACGGGGTGTTTGGGGCTTTGCTTGATATGGATAAAGGACAGCATTTGGGAGTGAGTGCGGTTGGAACCGAGGATGCGAATTTAGTGACTGAGGATGAGATGGAAATTACTTTGCAGACTTTAAGTCGATTGGCTAATAATCCTAGCATGCTTCAGGCAAAGACTTTTAAGCCGCTCCGTGTCCTCATTCACAAATTTCAGAATGATGTTCTTATTCCTGCTGGCAAATCGCTTAGCGGTAAAGTTTCTGATAACCTTCAAAGTAGACAGCACGAGCAGGCCATTCGCAATCTTGCATTAATGAGACAAAGGGGTGAAGTGCCAAGACTTGGAGCTCTTCAGCGTTGGGTACGTGATTGTGATGCAGTCGGCTTTACTGACAAGCTGGTAGTTCGAACGCTTGATGCTATATTGAGAACGGCTGACCCTTTGCAGGTGCCAACGAATCGAGAAGGGAAAATGGAAGATGGCACTCCGCTAATGCCTCACGAGGGAAAGATTTGCCGAATGAAGGCATGGGAACCTTTAAAAGGGAAAGTGGAACCATGCAAGCCATACCCAATTATTTCCCGTGAAGATGCGGAAAAGAAATTTGACCTGATTGGGAATGAAAAAGGAGCTGATCGTTTGCCTCCCAATATGTATGATTGCAAGATTTATGGGTCAAAGCCAGGAGCGGTTGTAATGGATCCCAATCCTCCGCCAGTGGAAAGGATACCTGCTCCATTTTTGAACGGATCTTGTATGCTTCGAAACGTCTTGACACATGATGAGTGCGGCCAGATCCTTGGACTTGCAATGGGTATGGGCTTGCAACCAGACAAACCGCTTGGGCAAAAGAGTGACTCCGTTCTTGCGGATAACATGGTGTGGTGTGCTGATAAGGAGCTAATGGACATTATATTTAAAAGATGTGAGCCCTTCATGCCCCCATACATGGACAAGCGTAAATTGGCAGGTGTGAACAGAAGATGGAGACTATACAGATATCTCCCTGGGGCAGAATATAGACCACATATTGACGGTGCGTGGCCAGAAAGTGGTGTGGAGGATGGCAAATATGTGTATGATGTAAATGGAGATTGCTGGTCTCGAATTACTTTTTTGGTTTACCTCAATGACGATTTTGAGGGAGGCTGGACAACATTTTTCACACCATCTCCTACCGAAGGGTCATTAGAAGCATATCCGGTCAAGCCTACTGCTGGTTGTGTCATGTTGTTTCCACACGGTGATGCCGAGGGGTCCATTCTTCATGAAGGCTCGGGTGTTTCCTCCGGAGCCAAGTTCATCATCAGAACTGATGTTCTGTATTACAAACAAAAATCAGAATAGTGGCGTATTGAGCAATGCAAAGTTTCTGGGCCCTTGCTGTGGATGCAATGCATCTGTAGTCTGTACATAGTAAAGAACAATCGTGGATTATCAGTTCGAACAGAGACTTCTTTTCTTCGATACGTCAATAAATATCAGCTATCTATCTTTAATTCCCCTGAGGGAGTATCATGGTAATAATATAAAAGGAATCCTGTCACGGGAACTTTAATATTTTTATTTTTATAATGCGTGGGCCGATTCAATATTAGGGGAAGGGTGAGGGTCTTTTGTATGGAGATCCTCATACATTGATTTATTTTAGCTGCTGCAGAGTGCAGACTTGCCTTATAATATTTCATTATAATAATAGTCTTATTTGTATTTCGGACAAGATAGACAGGGGAGTACTAGGAGTGATCTATTTGGATCTGCGATTGTGTTGTTGCAATCCTTGTGGAATCAAAGAAAAGCTAGAGAGGAAACTGGAGAGGGAAGGGCTTGAGTGAATCTACGTGTGTAACTGTTCCTTTTGTGTTCTAGTTAATCTTGGAGAAGAAAAAAGAAAATTTGTGTTTGATTGAAGAACGGTGTTTTTAGCTAATTGAGTAATTCAGTATGTTTAAAGCTTACGGTATTTCGAAAACTTTGATGAGAAAGGGAGTGTCCCTTGGGGCACAGAGTTCTACTTCGATGCAGTGGTTGGGCCCAGCTGTATCCTCACAAGGAAGATTTTTACATAATACATCCTCCTTGTTCGACACTACAAAGATTACAATGCCAGCCCTGTCACCGACTATGACTGAGGGAATCATCGTGAAGTGGCACAAAGCGGAAGGGGAAGATTGTATGGCGGGAGATGTTTTGTTTGAAATTGAGACGGACAAAGCAACTATGGAAGTTGAGAGTTCGGAAGACGGTGTGTTGGCAAAAATTATGGTTGAAGCAGGCAAAAAGGTAGCGGTAAACAATCTTGTTGGCCTTATGGTTGAAGAAGGGGATGATTGGAAAAATGTAGAAGTTCCAGTGTTAGAAGTGTCTTCACCTGCACCCAAAGCAGAGGAAAGTGCCCCACCAGTAGCTACACCTGCACCAGCGGCGATGCCTTCCGCAAGCAAAAAGGGAACAAGCAAACCATTGGGACCTGCTGTAAAGATCTTATTAGCTATGCACAACTTGGAGTATACTGATATTCCTGCAACGGGTCCTCAGGGCAGACTCTTGAAAGGGGATGTATTGAATTATATGGAAACTGTTCCAGAGAGCCAGCGAGCTAAACCGGTAGTTTCTGCGGAGGGCAAAGCAAGTAATACAAGCTCTTCTTCCACCCCTCAAGCTGCAAAGCCTACAGGACGTGGTCGCAGTGGGCCTGCCTTTACAGAAATCCCATTGAATAATATGCGTAAAGTAATTGCTCAGCGCCTTACCGAAAGTAAGAGCACAATTCCCCATAGCTACCAGGACATCAACTGCTGTGTTGATGAAATCACAAAGCTGAGAAAGTCTTTGAAAACCAACTTTGATTTGAAAATGTCAGTAAATGACTTTATTATTCGCGCATCTGCTTTGGCTTTGAAGGAAGTGCCGGCCATTAATTCTTCACTGGGTCCAGATGGCAGCATCAAAACATTGGATAATGTAGATATTTCAGTTGCGGTTGCAACGGACGGAGGTCTTATTACACCCATTGTCACGTCTGCTGACGGAAGAGGATTGAGTAACATTAACAAAGCTGTTAAAGATTTGGCTGGCCGCGCCAGAGAAAACAAACTGAAACCTCACGAGTTTCAAGGTGGCTCGTTTTCGATTTCTAATTTGGGTATGTTTGGTATCAAGAGTTTCAGCGCTGTTATCAACCCCCCTCAGTCGTGCATTTTGGCTGTGGGAGGTACCCAACGGGTTGCATCTGGGGTAAATGAAGGTGGCGATGCAATCGTCGAGTCTTTCACAAATGTAAAGCTTTCGTTCGACAGGCGGGTCGTCGACGAAGAAGATGCTGCCAAATGGCTTCAAGCCTTTAAAAAGTATATGGAAAATCCCGTTTTGCTTATGTAATGTAATATAGTCAAAGTTAATGTGACCTTGCATCTGGCGCATCTTTATACGGTTCGTTAGTGTCGAATGCAGCATAAATTATCACTTCTGGAAGAAGAAAGAAATGAAAAAAAAGGAAAGAAAATAGAGTAATTGGGTACACCGTGCAAGCAAGGACTGAAAAGGAACTGAAAACAAGTTTTGAATATGCTTGCTTCTTAAGGCCCGAGGACCTATATTCTCATTTAATAAACTAAAAAAATAAAGCAAGAAAATGAAACCATTTTGAAGAAGTTTGAAAGGAAAAGGAATACTAAAATAGGGGCTTCTGCCTGAGAATGTTGCACCTTTTATCTGTTCTGACTTCTGAGCTTAATTCTGCCAATAAAAGGCAATCAGAGATGCGCAGTTAGTCACACGCAAATACTTTCTTTTTCCAATATAAGCAAATAAAATACAGAAGTGAGCAACAAGTTAATGGAAGCAAACAACGTGGAATCCTCATGCGCATGGGAAGAATGGGAAGAATGGGAAAACGTCTGCACATAAAGATTTGCAAGAGGGACATGGTTCATGATGAAATTGACAGGGAGCGTGTGACTGGCAGTACTCTTACGCAGTTGAAATCGGTTGCCAGAAGCTGTGGAAAGGAAAGTATGGAGATTTGTATGGGGAAGGGGATGATGAGGTGACGATCCAAAATTATATCAGCTGAAGTACTGGTCATGGGGGATATGGGGCAGGGGGATTATTAATCTCCGCTGTATCTCTATGGTACCCCCTCCTGGAGGCCTATAAATCTCCCGCTATTTGCCTCTCCCACCCCCAGACTGTCCCATCGGCCATCATTGATAACTGGTAGCGCCTGTAGTTAGCTCTATGTATCCTTTGTTTTGGTTATGCACGGCTCGTGGACGGATTATAGTACCCCTGTGTGTGTGTGTTGAATGGGAGAGGGATTTAGACCACTGGAAGAGAGAGAGAGAGAGAGAGAAAGAGAGAAAGAGAGAAAGAAACAGAAAGAGTACTTGGTTATTAGTGCTTATTGGGATTTGAGTAAAGGCGGAGAAATATAGTTTGGATCAGCTAGTTTGTGGAAGCCGCAAAAACATTTGGGTAGGGATTTGTCGAAGGGTATTTTGGTGCAATGTCGTCGCTATTATCTTTGCCCCCAAACTCGTATATGGATTCTGTGGAGTCAGGATTCGCTATTCCAGAGCTTGCGCGAAATTTTCTGGGCCATTTTAGTGGAGAGGAAAGTGGTGGTGGTGGGGAAGAAATGGAAGTAAAGAAAGAATCTAAGATTGATGAAATATTGAAGAATTCTAAAAATAATGGACTGCATGTGCGTGTGTTGGGAATTCCTCAAAGTGGGGCAAAAAGCAGAGTGGAAACGCAAATCAAGTTGTGCTTGCAAATTGTCACTTCGGGTGGGGAAAAGGTAACAGGATGGGACTACCTGTCTTTACCAGAGACTTTGGTATCAAAGGAAAAATTGGCAAAGGGCCGTTCTATTGAAGTTGGGGAAAACTCCAAGGTCATTTATTTGGAAACGAAGATAGTTTGTGCCTCAAACCCAACAAAAGAAGTTCTTTCATGCTTTGGCTGTGTCCAGCGAGAAAGAAAAAGGCTGATGCGCAAATTGGAACAAGCCAATGGAAGTAAGGATAAAAAGCTTCTGGAGCGTCAAGTGACTGATGATATAGAAGGAGACCAAAAGAAGATCCTTGTGTTTAACTGCCAGCCAGTTGTAGATTTTTCCCGAGGGGATACTATTCTGCCATCGAGAATAACATGTTACTGTAGACATCACGACGAGAAGGTTGGCTTCTGTATTCGTTTTACTTTGAAAGATAAGGACGGACATGTTGTGGCATGTGGTATGTCTCCTCCTGTTCTAATCACTGACGACCATAAATCATCAAAGGCTAAGGCTAAGGCTAAGTCTAGTGCGAAAGCCATAAAGGCCAACAAACGCCAACGCTCGGGCAGCGACTCACCCCCCCGTGAGGTAATACAAGCCGTTCCATCCGCAAGTGTGGGGACTTCGAGTGTCGGCTCGCCAGACTTATCTGTAAAGTCGGAAACATTTGAAGCTATGCCTAGTACGGTACCTGCATTTGACTTCGCCCCGTCCGTCTCTAAAATCATTCCGGGCTCTGGGCCTTTGCACGGTGGAGTGGAATGCACAATCCTTGGTGCTGATTTTACATCCGGCATGACGGTAATGTTTGGAGAAAATGAAGCGTTTCCAACCCACTGTTGGGGCCCAAACACGCTTATCTGCCTGGTACCCCCTGCTATAATACCTGGTTCAGTTCGTGTTACCATTCAAGGATACTTGCCGGCTCCAGAAAGCACCCCAGTAATGTTTACGTATAAAGACGATACAGATCAGGCACTGATGGAATTGGCACTTCAGGTTGTTGGCCTCAAAATGACTGGGCGACTTGATGATGCCAAACAAATAGCGAGACAGATAGTGGATCAAAATACCTCAGACGCACAGGCTCAGCTGAGTTCTTGGACCTCACCATCTCCAACAAACAGCTTTCGTGGAGTGACACCTTTAGGTGGGAACTCAAGGCAAGAATTTGAATCTTTGATAGTGAACAGTATCCGTGGTGCGGCCAGACTGGATAACTCTAATGAATTGGACTTGGATTTGCACAATGAGACTTCCCAACATACTTTGCTACATTTAGCTTGCTTTAAAGGCCACGATAGTCTTGCTGAATTGTTGATTGAGCTGGGAGCTGATGTGAACAGCCAAGATAGAAATGGATTTACGCCACTTCATTATGCCTCGTGGAACGGCAGAGATTCTTTGGTTCGTAAGCTTGTATCTGCAGGTGCGGACACGGAAGTAGAAAACAGTAATTATCAAACTCCCGTTCACTTTGCTTCGTCGCATTCGCGGTCCCATGATAATATCAAAGCACTTCTAGGATATGAGGTTTCTGAAACAGAAAGTAGTGATTCTTGTGATGAGCATAACGACGTATATATGGCTGGAAAAAACAGCAATGTTTCTATTCCTGGTGTCGCTGATGGATACTTACCCAGAACAAGGAGACGATCAACAAGAAATGCTGCAGATAGTAGCCCGGACGCAAAGATTGACTACGAAGAGGTGGATAGGAGGTTTAACAAAAGCAAACGAAGGCAGCACAGTGCCATATATGATGTTCCTTTGAACCCACTCTCTCAGTGCATGCCCACCCATCTAGATGCAACTTCGATGTATGACTGCGATGATAAGCTGAAGGTGCAGAGAAAACGTGACAGACTTTTGTACAACTTCTGGATCCCTCTTTGTTTGGTGGTCGTGTCGTTTATGGCGTTTAGTGGCCACTTGGCTATTCCGGATATGGAGTTGAAGATGCCATCATTTGTGTAAATTATCTAGCTTGTATGTTTTTTAGTTTGTTTTATTTATTATTCTATTGAATTGCACATTTTAATCCTAAAAAAAAAGAAAAAAAAACTCCTGCTTTGCTCTTAAGAACATTTTTGCCTCATGAAAAAGAGGGCTAAAGGACATTGTTATAAAGAGCCTTCTATCACAGCTTTTCACCACACATTTCGTCACTTTTTATAAATAAAAGAATTGGCCGCAAATTAAGAAGCTATCCATCCTGAGTTTGACTTGTTATGTGAGACCTATTTCCTTTTTAATTCTAGCATCCTCATATCCAAAATGGAAAGAAAACATTGCACACACTCTTCAAAAGGGAAAATTGATGGATACATCTTGCACATGTGGTGCCCCTCTATTCTGCTTTGAAGGTTTTACAGCCACTTTATACTCCTCTACTGCCTTTATTTAAAGCTTGCTGTTGACCGCAAGCTTTCAGCAGAATTACATCATGTTGCGCATGATTATGATAGGCAACATCTAAAGCTACCAGATGAGGTCCTGCCTATAGTACGCCATAGTTGAACTGCGTGGTTCTTGAAACATTCCCATAGGTTAGTGACCTTGCCATCTACACTGGTTCAGGTTTTGCTCCGCATATACCCTCCCCAAATTAGAACCATTACATCTTCCCGGAGGGGGTAACACCAGATTCATCTCTATTTTCGTATTCAAGGAATTATAAAATGTTCTCTTTTTAAAATAGTACCTACAAGTTGCCTTTCGTAATGCACTCGAAAATCAGAAAAAGGGCACCACAATAGCTCACAGTTCCCTGGCCACTGCTCAGTACTTCGATCGATTCAATATACGTGGACTGCACAATAATGCTGTATTGCACAATTGCCATCGACCAGTACTACTCCAGAGTCTCTACAGTATTGCTGTACGCGTCTCACTTGGCGTCTCAGATGGGGTGCGTGTTATCATGAGTGGAGGGGAAAGGGCGAGGAAGCTGATCAAAAACAGTTTATATAATTAGCTGTCAGGGAATACTGGTGCCTCGTGACAGCAGGATATAAAGGGCCGGGCAGCAGGATGAGCCAATGCTTCTATGGCCGTGGAGAATTAATAGAGCTGAATTAATAATTATCACAATTATCATACACTTTGTAGTTCATGGATGCTCAATGGACAATAATTAGTAATTATGATGGAAAAATAATGTAATGCTCAACACGAAACCAATTCATGGCCATGTCCGGGTCCTGTAGGCTGTATGGCAGTTAATGCATAGGGAAGGAGAGAGAGGGAGGAAGGAAGAAACAGTGTTCTCGTAAAAGACATGTATGGGGCACTCACAAGTGCTGGGGAAACTGTATTGTATGGAAGAAGAGGGTTGGGAAGATATAGATCTGTTCAACGGAGAGATTAAAGCCAGTCGCAGAGGGGTGTTTGATAAGCTTGGGTGGGGTATTATAGTAAAGATAGCACAAAGTTATAGACACTTGAAGGGGGGGGATATTAATATGTCGGGAGCAGGGAACGGGGAGCGTAAATCTGAACTTCAGAATCAGCTGGATATGTGTAAAAGAATGACTTTGAGGGAGCGTCTCAGAAACGAAGACAAGATTCTATACGAGAAGGACCGCAATGAGTATATTAGATCAAAAACCAAAACAAGAACAGCCATGATCTTTTCAGAACACTACTATGAGGATCTGTGTGGAGGGGATGGTAAAATGGAGGGGGTGGGAACGGGAGGGCAAAAACAGGAAGGGGAGGGGCTAAAGGTCTCACAAGAGGAGAAAAAGGGCAAAGGGAAGGAACACGGAGTTTCTCTTTATTGGGGTACAGATAAAAAGGACGCTTCAGGGTTCAGCTCTTCAGTCTCGTGTTTGTTCTCCGACCCTAGTGTCTGCTCGAGCATTGGAAGTCTCGATGCAGAAGGAGTGTTTGAAATGGAAGAGTGAATGAGAGCGATGAATTTCTGATTCCCTCTGAACCGTCACGCCTTTCAAGAAGTTATTCCTACTAGTCACTCACCCGTTCTGTTCCTCCTACTCCGCTGTAAAGTCCTTCATTGATCCTGTTTATTGAAAGTCACTATTCATATCTTTTCACAACCAAACAAGTCACCACAGTTGGTAGCAGCACTTCTCTCTGCAAAGTTGCTGAACAAGTTAAATCCAGCGTTTCGTATTTATTTATTCATTTAGTCTTCTCTTTTCCTTTTGGTGCGCTTTCTTCTTTTTTTTTTTGATTGACCTTTATTGTTCCGCCAGCGTTCGGTGACCAAGAAATATTCAAGAAGTCAAGTTTACGAAAATAAAAGACAAGCCCGGAGAGGCTCTCTACAAATTTAGTACTTCCTGGTGAGTCGGCCTGTTTCGATGGCTCGCGTGCACATAAAAGTAACATACTCCTTTTTAATCTCCAACATCCGCATCCCCGTCTCCCCACAGTTTCCACAAGATATTGAAGCCCAAAACCAAAAGCAGAGTTCCGATAAGATCTCCAAAGGCAGTAAGGTAGGGAAGAACATAATTGTCAGGATCACACCCCCTCTTCCAGAAAAAATTCACCAGGAATTTTGCTATCAAAAAGAGTAGGATGACTTGTAGTTCCGCACAGAGCAAGTACATACAGACAAAACGAGCAGTGCCCGAGGTGTGTCTATCTCCAAGCCTGTCAATAATAACCAGGAAGAGAGTTTGAATGGGCGGAAGAATCATCAATAACAGAGCAATAATGCTCTTCTGTCCTTGCTTTTCATATTCTTCACAGTGAATTTCAGTTGTCAGCCGACTAGCATACACCCCTGCCACATTACCACCTACTCCATTGATGACCGGAATTAGGGCCGCCAATGCTTTAAAATAGTCCACTTGAGCCTCTAGAAGAAGGCCACCCACACTGCTGATGACCATGGCAATGATAATCGGAGACCAGCCTGTTTTCAAAATGGGGGCTACAGATTCGTGACGCCTAGCAAGGCTGAAGAAATAAAAACCACTAATTACCATGACAAATACCAGGGCTGGTAAGAACCACAGCTGAGTCGTACTTGACACCCCGTAAAACATGGCACTACTCGACGCAACAAGAACCACTAGAGTCACCAGATCTCCTAGACTTGCTGCAATGGGGGTTGCTATATTGTCCGGGTTGATGTTGAATTGCCGGCTGTAAACTATAATGGCTGCCATTAAGGATCCCAATAAGAAGCCGCATATCATGGTGGTAAACATACTTGAGCAAACGATAATGATAGATTCATTAAGTTCCAAATTTCCATGCTTGAAAGCACCCAAAATAATAGCAGTGATAGACGCCAACAAAGACACAACAATAGCTTGGACCTGCACCAGCGCTAGACTAGCTACAATGAGCTTACGGCGCTCTTTAGGTGAATCAAGCACTCCCAAATTCGCAGCAGTAGATAATCTTGCCGCCAAAGTCATTTCTAAGTTACCTTTCAGTCCCAATAACGGAGGTACAAGGATGTAGAACTCGGAGATGCCACCGCTCTCACCATCAAATACCCCCCATTCCTTATCTAGCACAAGTCCTGCTGCAACCAAACCCAGACCAGCAATGATCAGCGTAGGAACTGATTGGGATATGAATGCCAAGGGCCCTTCCCCGTCATTTTCCCCCTCGTACACAACCATTTCCATTTCCATCTCAGGAGTTTGAGAAGTAAAACTATCAGCTTCATACACAGTTACATCATCATCGTCTTCTCCTTCATCATCGAAGTCAAAATCGTTGATATTACCTCTAAAACCATGAGCTTTGCCCCCCCCACTTCCTCCAGTATCCCCATCATCCTCTTCATCCCCTCCCAAAGGTGCATAACCCACATTTGAGAAAACTAAACCATCGCTATTCGATGCCGCTCTGCCCCCTGTTGCCCTTCCCGGACCTGAAAGTACTTCCAAGGCAATCTCTCCAACACCCTCCTCTTCGTCTTCCAGATCGCTGTCCCTTTCACGTGCTCCTGGCCCCGAATCTTTCATTAATCCACTCACCATAACACTTCCCTATTGCCCTCGCCCAGACACCCTTAAAATAAATATATACACAGATCTATATACAGGCGCTGAGTGAATCTACAACACACTCAACAGCCAACCAATAAATAATCCCCACAAATAGCGTGGGCAGTACAACACGGTACAACTGCGTCTTTCATGTATCTTGTGTGTGGTTGAGGGTGTTGTATTTAGCCAGCCAATCTTCCTTGAGTCCCTCGAGCAGGGTATCTCTCTCCCTGTGCGTGTGGGTCTCTCTGTGTTTCCAGGGGAGTGTTGTTTGTTGCCCCTGGTGGATTATACAGCTGGGAGATCTCCTTATGTCACTATTAGTGGTAGGGAGGGATAAAATAAACAAACCTCGATAACAACAACATTAATAATAACTATACCCCTAACCCCTCTAGCCTATAACTATGGCCTATAAATAACCATAATCCCTTAGACCAAGGTCTTGCTTAGACCTGGTGCAAGCCGTGTGTCAAGTGTGCATGTCAGCTATAGACTGCAACAGAAATGTGCATGTTGCTGTCCACTTTTTCGGCACTGATTATATATGGGGTTTACTAGATCCAGAAGTTATTGGTTACATCTGCTTGGATTTATAAGCCAAGTCGCTCCCAACATTGGAGAATACCATTATGCGATACTGACGCGGCCGCCTCCCTGACCGTGTCAGAAAATGGTCCTGTAAGGGGAGTGAAAAGCTCTTTTGGAAATAGGCTTACTCAGAACTGTATCTTGTCCCCATGGGAACTCGGACAGCCCAAATACATTAGCTACTTTTCTAACAAAGGTGTATACTACAAGAAAACAAACATTAGTAGGGCGGTTTCTTTCTGCAGTGTGGTTTAAGGCCTTGTCAGCTCTAGACGACAAGTTGCAGACTATGGGTCTACTGAGAAGTAGTAATTATTCAGTGAGGCTTCATTGAATGTTTGTCCTTGGATGCCATCTTGACGCGTACGCACGAAAGGTAACAATAAAGTCGCTATAACCAATTAGGAGCTATAACCAAGGCTCCTTGCTGCTACGAGCTACATGGTGATGATAATGGGAGGATGGATAGGGCAATTCAGCTGAGTGAAGGGTTATTGGGAGGGGATTGGCGAATTTATTAGGAAGAATCTACGGTTAGATCGTCCTTTGTACACAGTATGTAGTCTATTTTTGTGTTAAAGTTATAAAATAATTGACCAATGAAACATCCCTGTCCCGTAGAAGTGTGTGAAACAACGCTGCTGGAGTCCCATTTCAATTCCAGCAAAGCATATGGATGCCGGGAATGGAGAAACTGCTTGAGCTCAATTACTTCTAACGTCAGATATACGAAAATAGATGCGGTTTTTGGTTTCATGAAAATAAATTGGGCAATTTACGTTTAAAGAACAGCTTGTCTTCAGTAACAAAGATCTCGCACGCTGATTTGCAGAATCAAAACAAAATGATTGATAATGCATATTCAAATTACACAATATCTTTCCTAAATCGTTTCTGTCCCTTTAACAGACCAGTAGAAGGTGTCGTCAATATTGCACTGAGCAAAGAGTATTTGGATAAAAAACTCGCAGATGAAAAATTTGGCTTTTATGATGTGCTCATTACTTGTGCGGTAACAGAAAAACTTTATGACAGTTCTTACACCATCTCAAAAACCAAAGTCAGAGAGGTTTACAGAAATACCCACAATACTGCTGGAGCTGGTTCCACAAGCTTTTGTTATCTTGAAGAAGGCTATGAGTTTCCCTTTTCTTTCTACATCCCCGAAACCATGGGACAGTCCTTTGACTTACGCAGAGGATATTCAATTGGTGAGTTTATTGATCACGGCATTTTTTGCTACATAGAAGCCACTCTGTTGCACTCAGATGGGTCACACAACAATGTGAGAACAAAGTTTATCATCCAACAACCGTTCTTCAGGACAGAGAGCCCTGTAGCTGTAATACCACCAACCATTTCCTCCATGGCAAAGATTAGAGGGTCACTGGGACTTTTCAGACAGAAGCGTATCTTTGTCACAGCACAGTCTGACAGCTCCACATATTCCATACAAGATGACAAAAATGCGAAGGTTGGGCTCCATGTTGGGTTTGAAGATGGTGGCGTTGTGAACAAAGTTACGTACGTTAAAATGTTAATTGTTCAAAGAGTTCGCAAAACAACACAATCTTCAAAAAAAACGTATGCTATTTTCAATGCCCGCAATATAGTTGGCGAGTCCAAAGTTAAATTGAAGAGAGATCTAATGGAAGTCTCCGATATGGACAATAGTGTCGAATTGAGTGTACCATTTCACAAGAGTAGGGCTATACCTCAAAGGGCTGCATGGGTAAACAAAGCAGAATCTCACCTCCTGTGCGCGTCGGGCACGGCAGTTTTAACCAACATTACAGTACATGTGGAATACGAAATTTGCATCAAAGTCAGTTTCAAAGACTCAGGCACAGTAACACTCAACCCAATACCAATTAAAGTGACCCATGCTGATATTGAATGGGAGTCCAATACAAAGACAAAAAGAAATCCTCCCAAGTACTGCGTAACATCTCTAGATGGAGTAGTCAAGGATCTCTTCCCAACATCTTCGGCTGCAAGAAAGTTTGAACCAGGCCTTGGGGGCCACGAGAAAAAGAACGACAAAAACTGGGCTGGTCCAGATCCACCTTCATATATGGAGGTCCTTGCACATCCCAAGCGGTTTTCTTTGAAACATACATAGGGAAGCTACATCAGCTTGCAATTGGATCCACTCAGTTTTACAAACCTTCCTTGCATGTATCAATTCAAAGATGTACCTCAACACACCCTTCTTCAATAAACATTCAAATTTCCGCTGGTGACTACATAACACACTTACACAAAGGTACAACGGAACTAATGCTAAAATGAAAACTCGAATAAAAGGGGTGTGGCCCCAAACAAAGTTCTGAAATTGGGTTGTTCCAAAGCGGATTAAATTTTAGGACCAATTATTACTTAAAGTGAGAAATCGAAAAAGCACTTTTTGGGACTCCCTCATGCCCCTGCCGGTTTACTCCTGAGGCGTATTCAACCTGTATTTCAAAGAAGGACCAAGACTCATACTTGGCATTTATGGGAATTAAGCAGAACTTTCACAATTCTACAGCTGACCGCAGCTCTAGCTATGCTCCCTTGTGGAAAATAGCTCCTGGACAGTATCATGTCGCACGAGACAGGTAAAAAGTTCTGGAGATTATGAATTAATTCTGGCTGGCAAGATGTCTACGGGGTGTTATTGTGGTTTCATTGAAGGGCCTTATTCGATCGGGCAGCTGTTTAAAGTTCTTTATAAGGTATTGTACAGCTTGTAGCATCAATTCTCCGTCCAAGATCCAATTAAATTAGGGGAACCTGTTCACCATTTCTGGTATTTTTCACGGGAGGGTGACGGGGAAACTGATTTCGAACTGTAGATAGGTGCAGGGTGATTGGCGGATGGGTTGAGAATAGTCTTTCAGAGTCTTGGGAAAAGATATATCTCCGGAGATATATCCGCGAGCTGTATTAATATATACATCCTCTGTGTATCAGGTTCTTTATATATTGTACTACACTGCACAGCTATATCGGGTTAAAACTACCATTCTCAATTGTCCACTAGCCAATTGCACATCCCTTTCTGTCCATGCGCGTCCCTCTGTATGAAACCATGTAGATCGGGTCCCTATAACCCTCGATGAATTATCGAGGAATTGTACAAATGGTGAATGTATAAATAGAAAGTGACACACATGACATTGAGGCAGTACACACCTTATAAAACAAAGGGTTATTAATATTGTGTGCAGTGTGCACTTGACAGCTTTGGTACAATATTTCCCCAACCAAAAAGATCTCACTCACCGTGTTAGAGATTCGTAATTTGAAGATGGTTCCTAGCGTATATTCAGATTATAGGATATCTCTGCTAAATGAGTACTGTCCAGTTAACAGACCAGTAGAAGGTGTTGTCAATCTTGGTCTGAGTAAAGAGTATTTGGATAAGAAACTGGCAAAACCGAAGTTCGGCTTTCACGATGTCCTAATTACTTGCATAGTGAAAGAGAAATGTTTTGATCCTGCACACTCAGTCTTAAAAACCAAAGTCAGAGAGGTTTACAGAAATACCCACAATACTGCTGGAGCAGGTTCCACGAGTTTTTGTTATCTTGAAGAAGGCTATGAGTTTCCCTTTTCTTTCTGCATCCCCGAAACCATTGGGCCATCTTTTGAGTTAATGAGAGGATATCCCAATGCCGGTTGCATTGAATGCGGCATTTTTTGTTACATAGAAGCCTCTCTGCTGCACTCGAATGGTGGAGAAATTTTGAGTACAAAGTTTACCATCAAAAAGCCTTTCTTTAGAACAGGGGCCCCTATGACGATAATACCACCAAGAATTTCCTCCAAAGTTAAGGTTGGGGGGTCACTTGGATTGTTTGGGCAGAAGCGCACCTTTGTGACAGCACAATCTGACAGCTCCACATATTCTTTACAGGATGGCAGATGTACAAAGGTTGGACTTCAAGTTGGATTTGAAGATGGTGACACTGCTGATATGGTTACCCACATTGAAACATTTATTATTCAAAGAATTCGCAAAACAATGCAAACACCAAAAAAGGAGTATATTATTGACGATGCGCGTCATGTTGTCGGCGAGTCCAAAGTTAAACTGAAGAGAGATCAAATGGAAGTCTCCTATATGGACAATAGCATCAATTTGAGCGCATCATTTCACAAATGTAGTGCTATATCTCAAAGGGCTGCATGGGTAAACAAAGCAGAATCTCACCTCCTGTGCGCGTCGGGCACGGCAGTTTTAACCAACATTACAGTACATGTGGAATACGAAATTTGCATCAAAGTCAGTTTCAAAGGCTCTGGTACAGTAACACTCAACCCAATACCAATTAAGTTGACCCATGCTGATATTGAATGGGAGTCCAATACAAAGACAAAAAGAAATCCTCCCAAATACTCTATAACATCTCAACATGAAGAATTCAGGGATCTCTTCTCAGTTTCTTCGCTCTCAGAAGCCCTTGGAGTCAGTGATGACAAGAACGACAAAAACAAGGGTGGCGCGGAACCGCCTGAATATATGGACGTTCTTGCACACCCCACACGGTTTTCTTTGAAATCCACTGACGGAAGATGCTTTAGCACGCAATTAACACCACCCAGTTGCGCAAACCTCTGTACAGCATAACGGCATTTCCTTCATGCATCATCATTTCCTAAGACAATACATACATTACTCCACACTCTCCCTCAATAAACATTCCTCTGGCATTGAAAACAATACTTCTTCTAGCGAATAGACGAGCTGTTCCACCTCTTCTTTTGTGTTGTGAGAATGAAGAACTATTCTAATACGTTCTAAAGAGTATAACGGGATTTTGGGATTAGAAATCATGAAAAGAACACCTACTTGAAAACAACTCTCCAAAAGAAAAACTTACCAGTTCCTTTCGCAACTGTTGGTGAGCGAATCGGACGGACATCAAATCCTCGCTCTGTCATTAAATTACATGCTCTTACACACTTTGCATTTCCTCTAACAAGGACACCTTGAATAGCACTATAACGCATTAGTGTACCAAAACAAAATAATCGTTAAAAAGTCAGCAATGAACAAAAGGTATACAACATAAATTTACCAGGACAGAAAATGCATGACACTAGTTACCTTTGTGAAGGTAGCAGCTTTCCCCTCAACATAACACTTTGGTCAGCCAACAGTCGAAAAAGTTCAATCATTTTAAATAAATGAGCACGCCTTCTTTGCAACCCTTCAGTGCCTAAAACACCATATGCCGCTCTAATGGAATGCAGGGAGTGTGGAGGCAACGACGTTGAATAAATAAGTGGCCTCGAGTAGTTAATCAGATATTCCTTTAGGATTTCTGGTCCTACAATAGCGGCTCCATGACAGCCCATACCTTTCCCTGCAAGGCAGACAGAAAAACATTAGCACCAGCACCATCATCAACAAAGTGAGCGCAAAATGCTTTCGTTCTATAGCAGTAAAACTGACACTTACCAAAAGTATGAAGTCTGGCAAAGACTTCATCTTGCAACCCCAAAGCCTGCACAAGCCCCTCACCCCTCTTTCCATATACGCCGGTACTATGAGCCTCATCTACCACAAGGGCTGCCCCATATGCCCTGCACAGTCGCCCAATGTGCTCCAAGGGGGCCACGTCCCCGTCCATTGAGTACACACTTTCCACCGCCACAACCACGGATCGACCAGGAGAGTAATGCGCCTCCAGCTGGGCCTGAAGGTTGCTGAGACAATTGTGCTTGAAGGGAACCCCAGTACCTCTACTAAGTCTACAATACCAACGCGATAAAGTACAAGGAAGGCAAGGATCAGTCTCCCATTTCTTAAATTGATGAGCATATAAACACACACTCAAAACTTACTTTAGTCCATCATGCACAGAAGCATGGATCAGCTCATCAAAAAGGACAATATCGTTCTTCTGCGGGACACAGCCAAAAAAACCCAGATTAGCATCGTAACCAGAGTTGAACAACAGCGCCGTTTCGCTGCTATGCGTGTGGGCTATTTGTCTCTCCACTATATCAAAAAGACTACTGTATCCCGTCAGCAGACGAGATCCCGTACTCCCGTGCACTAGCTTGTCATTGTCACCGGAATCAACTTTCTGGCTACCCTCTGGGAGAGCAGAATCCCCCCTGCTCCTCGCCAACCCCAGATAGTCGTTGGAGGCGAAGTCATAGGCTGCACAACCCACAGCATCGCAAAGCAATACAGCTTCAACGGTTCAGTAATTGCATGCTAATAGATTCAATACACAGAAAAAACAACAGTCACAGAAAGTAATACCCACCTCCCTCTTTGCAAACTGCGCATGTTCGAAAACATTCCGTATCTTTCCTTCTCTGCAAAGCTCGCCGCATCGCAGACACAAGCATCACGGGACCCCGAGCAGTCATTGATGTGGTGCAAGCAAGTGTGTGTATCCTATACTTGAGGCAACAATAGCAATGGGCAGACGAGTCTAGTGTCTAGTAGCAGTTTAATCTTCTTCAACATGCACAGGCGCCGAGGAGACCCACTTATCAAGCAGCACACACAGCAGGGACGTGACTCATTGTTGTTGTTGCGGTAATTCCCTCACTCATTCTCTGGGACTAGTAGGGCTACAGCCATATCCCATTCATTCAATAACAATAATACTACGGGTACTTCATGTACATGTGTTGTTATGCTTCCCAAAACCCCTCTCCCCCATTGATTTATTATTGCTGTCATTATTGTTACAGTGTCTGGGGAGTTTCTTTCTTGCAGCTCCTCCCCCAGTGCAAGGCTACCTTTCCAGTCCACACACTCCTGGATACACCCCCCGGGGGTCAACACCCTCTTAGTGTGTCTCTGTCCCCGTGTACGTCAGGGAGCGGGTGTCCATCGTGTCCACAAACAGCCGCCCGTCCAGGTGATCTTGCTCGTGCTGCAGGATACGGGCCAGCCACTTGTGTGCAGAAAGCGTGAAGGTTGAACCATCTTCGTAGTTCTGTGCCATCACAGACACGCTGCGGAATCTCTTTACCTGAGCAGCATAATGTGGCACAGATAGACACCCCTCAAATTCATTTACGGTCTGGCGATTGGTGACCTTTAGTTTAGGATTCACAAACACCTTCATAGGGAAGGCCTCTGACCCCACGTCCTTGGCCGTTTCTTTGCTTATTCCCTTCTTCTCCAGCTCCTCTTCCCGGATCTCAACCACATATAACCGATAGTTGTACCCCAATTGAGGAGCAGCGAGTCCTACGCAGGGAACCGATCTCTTGGCGCGGATCAAGTGCTGCACCATATCCTCCAGTTTCTTTGTCCCAAACATTTCATTTGGCACCGCAATACAAGGCTGTCGAATTACATCATTGCGCCTGGAGTGACCACACGGGTACTTGATCCCTACGTCAGACAATAACAGACACAATAAACCAGTTAGTTAGTCCCTTGCTCTCTTTCTCTCTCCCTCTCTCTCTACACTCACCTTCGATGGGGGAGACTGCTGCCCCTGTCGCAGAGGAAAGCCCCATCCTGCTAATAAACCGAGACACCAGGGATGTCATTGTGTGTGAAGGAGATAAATGTCCAATATACAAATTAATACTAAAAAGTAATGCAGTTGATGTTTGTTGCCCTGCTTGCCTTCCCCTCTCGGTGTTTCACAGCTTTCGGATTTTCAAATAAAAGCTGATTCCCCTAACAACTCTCTTTGGTGCAATTTTCACTTAGATCCAGGCCAGCTGTCTGCGATTGACAGCCACCCACTTCACCTGAAATTCACTGGAGCACACAGCTGGGAGGATCAAAATCAACAGACAGTTAAGGTGTACACGCAGAGGGAATAGAGAGAGGCAGGCAGGCAGCTATAGCAGCAGAGTTGTTTAGTTGAAGTAGTAACTGCACATGCACATGGACGACTATCACAGACCTATTCCCTCCTCTCCTCCCTCCATGCACAGGGAAGAAGAGGGTCAGTAGTCAGGAAGAGGAAGAAGAGAGGGGAGGGAGATTCTATTGAGGACTGACTGCAGGATTTGCTTTTGGACTGTGGGTTGTGGGTGGTTGTCCATACTCGAGTGTGGTGCTGGAGAGGGGAGGGATTATGTACATTTGGGGAGTTTTGTGTTTGTGTTGGAGTGTCTGTAATGTTTCATTTTGTGATGAACCGCGAGCTGGGTGTCCACCCGGCCACTGTGCTGACGCGAGCGCATTGTACGCGGCGTTGGCTCGATCTTGATCTTTCCAACCATGTGAGGGTGCAGAGAAGGACGGGTGGGGGTGGGGTTGGTGGCATCACCAGTATGGACTTTGATCAGAGTGAGCATCGATATGTTCTTACTGGTAATGCCGACTGCAGTGTGGTGATCTATGATATGCAGGAGCAGGAGCATGGGGAGGAAGGGGCGCACAAGAAGGTGATTAAGCCAGTTTGTAGTGTACAGAGGGGGGACGAAGGAGCACACAAGTACGGGGTGAGGTCTGTGTGCTGGTTTCCGCATGATACAGGCATGTTTACGACGGGATCTAGTGACAAGGTGTTGAAGGTGTGGGACACCAACGAGATGGTGCCCGTGACGGAGTTTCCCATGTTCTCGCAGATCTACCACCACTCGCAGTCCCTCGCCAGTGCCACACCCTTCCTGGTGGCGGTGGGTACGCGGGCTCAGTGCGTGTATCTTGTGGATCTCCGCTCAGGGGCCAACTCGCATCGCCTGAACGGGCACGGAGAGGGGGGAGGGGTGCCCGGGGTGTGCTGGTCTCCCACAGACGAGAATCTGCTAGCCACTGGGGGGATGGATGGGAAGTTGTTGCTGTGGGATGTGCGCAACAGTGGTGGTTATTTGCATAGCTTCCAGATGGGGCAAGGGGAAGTGAGTGAGAATTGCTGGGTAACACAGGAGGGAGCGTCTGCGGGGGAGAAGCGAAAAAGGCACCACCGACGGCAGGGAAGACGTGTGATGGAGGGGCAGTGGGAGGGATATCCTAGTGACGAGGAGGCAGAAGATGAAGAAGGGATGGGTATGTCTGAGCATAAAGAAGAGGTCAAGACCAAACTCGAACGGGATCTTTGGGCGGGATATGGAAAACAGCTTGGAGGTGACAAAGGTGCAGAGTCCTCGCCCTCCTCCTCTAGGAGCAGAAGTGGTGTAAGGGGCACCAGTACCCTCTCTGGCCTGGCTGCCAGTCAGCGAAATGTGCGAAGTGCCCATCTGAGAGAAACACGACGGGCGCACACGAAGGGGATTAATGGAGTGCAGTTTACCAGTGACGGGCTACGGATTCTGAGCACAGGACTCGATAATCGGGTACGGATGTGGGATGCCTTTCGTTGCACAGACTCTCTGGTGCATTATACGGGTATTCGTAACAGTAGCCAGCTGCATATGCAATTTTCGGTGACCCCAAGGTGGGACTGTACTCCTGATTTGATGTTTCATCCTTGCGGGAGTGATGTTAATGTATATGAGATATTGAGTGGACGCAAGTTGTATACGCTCAAGGGCCATTATAAAGGCATCAACTGTGTTGTGGCATGTACAGTAGGGCAGCAGTTGCTGAGTGCAGGGAGAGATAACCAATTGCTGGTGTATACGCCTAGAGAGGAAGAGCGAAAGATGGACGAGGAATTAAAGGAGATGGAACTTCGACGAAAGCGCGAAGAGGAAGAGCGTCTTCGTCGCCAAGGCCTTGGACTGAATGCTTTTGAGGACGTGGATGGGCATGGTGTGGATGACAGTGACCATTGGGACTCTGACTTGGACGAGATATAGATTGTTAAATGAAATGGTCATCATCCCAATGAAGCAACGTTGTCAGGTCGTAGTCCGACTGTTCCAGGTAGGCTGGTTGAATGAAAACAAGGTGATCGTTCTGAAGGCAAAAGTCCTAAGATGCATCAGCGAAATCAATATCCGAGTCATCAACGCTTGGAAAAGACCAACCGGGAAAGAGAAGATCGTACAAATAGCATTGTATACCCCATTGATATTTAACCTACTCTTCGCTGGAAGCAGGCGATCATAGTATGCTCGAAGAATATAAGCAAACTTACGTTCAGCATCACTCACATCTTAGACAAGTCACTGCGCATAATGATTTCGTGTTGTCCATACGCTGAGCAAATTGCCAAACATTTGCTGTTAATGTCATTCCATTGATCTTGGCTAACCTGATCAAAAACATATTCAAAGACATAATGTTCTGGGGTTTGTTCTGCGGTTTTCTTGCCCTTAGGAGCATCAGGGCAGTGAGCATGTTTGTCATTTGTTTCACGAATCACAGGGCGTGATTGGCTCCATGGGAGTCCCACGGTTGAAATCGCTGGCGCCGGTAGAAGACACCGCTTTCGCATTCCTTGTAGGAGTTTCGGGCACTCCGACGACTCTTTTTGCCTGGGTGGGGATGACTGGTTCTTTCGCGTTCTTGAATACACAGTGCTTTCTTCTATATTTTATATTGTCGTCAAAGCATGATTTAGACTTTTTACATTACATAGCATTCCTCAATGGGAATTGTCCTTTTCATTCAGACTATAAATAAAGGAACGTCGAGCCTGTCTTATGAAGAATGGTAGTTCGATTCTCAAAGGGATTCTTGAACAGGATCTTTATTTCGTCTACATATATTATGTTCAAGTAAGATAGACTCTGGGCGGTGGGATGGTTTATTTTTGACTCTAATCCAGCCAATCTGGCTTATAGAGGCGGTTGTACCTGACTTTTGCACACTCGAATAGCTCAATGAATTGTTGGTCAAGAGCTCGGGACTTTGGGTGTGAAAATCTGCGATATTCATCGCACACAGACGTGTGACTCCAATGCTGCACTTTGCGAAGACAGCCAACCTTTGGAGAAAAGGCACAAGATAACACATAGACAAACAGATAATAACAAAGTAAGCAATAAAGGAAGAGCATAATACCAGATTGAGTTAGTGACTGGGGTGAGGGGCTCTGAAATATTTCAAAAGTACATGGAATGACAACTTACCAGGCACCCTGTCCTGTGCTTGCCCTTGTTACAGTGGATCAGTACCGGATGGAGCCGCACATCCAGCAGCTTCACTACAGCATCGCGAATTACTTCCTCGGGGATATCGACAAAGGGTTCCTTGTTGCCAGGAACACCGTACTGAAGAAAAGTGATATCGTTTTGCTTGCAGAACTCCATATTGGCTTCTGGGTAGTCCTCGAGGACCACTGTAAGAATTGTCTTGAGGCCGAGCTTCTTGAGGAAGGGAAAGTTCTTCTTCTTCGGGAATCCACTGCGGTAGATTCCTTTAGCCACCATGGCGAAGTTCTCTGGAGGAATGAGTTCTTCCTCTTCTACATAGGTTTCCAATTCATTATCTGGTGTTTCCATTTGACAGCAACGCACCCCTGCGCCTGAGAGTTGTGCAGTGTACAACAATACCAAACAGATGCGCTCTATAGATTTTGGACTAGTTTATCACTTTTGATTGTTCTCTCTCTGTGTCGTTTAAATAGAATAAATTACCAGCCAGCCGCGACGTATCCTGTACCAAAAAAAAAAAAAAACACAAGAAAAACAAAAGTAAATAACTATGCTGAGTAAACGCTTCGCGCATATGTACCAAACTAAAACAAAGGCTCAGGAAGTCCTTCTCTTCTTCCTTTCCAGTAAATTGGTAAGGCTGCCTTATCACCATTCCCAGCTTCGCTAGTCGTGTTCACGACTTTACCAAATTGGTCAAGGGATGCAGTCGTTCTTCACGTCCTCGAGATTGTTGAGACTAATCTAATGGACGATGCTCAAGACACTGTAGCTCAGCTCTGGAAAGAAGTTTCGAGTTGCAGGGGGTTTGAGGCTATTTTAATAGAGGGGCGAGGATGCTAAAGCGTGCTTTCAAGAAAGCTACAGCTACTCCAATGACCAAAAGTGGACTGGGAGAATGTACCCCGAACCAAATCACATTGAATTGCGGCTGTATGATGGGAAAATTTTAGTTGCGAAGGTTACACCACAGGCGGGATCGCCTTTCGGGGAGCAAAACCCCTCGAGAGTATCCGTTAAGACTCCAGATTGAACAGTTTTACATAAACATTCAAAGGTGCCTTAATTGACTCAAATTTTGAACATGGGTTGGTCGAACGGGGGCAATATAGGAGGCCCCCAGACAGTTACGGAAACACACACAGCCCAACATTCAGTTCTCTTATTCAATCCCTCTGCAAACGCTGAAACCATTTACTTTTTTGGCTTTTTTGCTGAACAAATAAAGCCATAAATTTGCTGCGTGAACCGCTTGTTGTCTCTAAACTTGGCAGTCGTGATAATGCGCATTCACTTCACCCACCCCTCTCCTTGAGGTACGACAAGGATATAGCCCCACAATTTAGCACACGAAACAGCACTAAAAACAAAAAGAAGAATCAGGCACCTACCAAACCCAGAAGAGGAGAACACAAACACTGTTCAGTTTATAAATCTTAATCAATGCGGATAAATAATAAAGAATCAATACAAATAAATAAGCAAACAACATGAACAAAAAAAAGGCACAAAATTGTAGTCAGAGTGGCCGTGCAGCTCCTTTGCCACAACAACACAGCTAATAATTATACGAAGGGTTATGGTCCCCAGGATTAACAGTTCTTCAAGGAGATTGAATATCGCTTTATTGTGTTTGCTGCTCTGACGTTGTGTCGTTGTTGGTGTGCTTGTTTTGTCTTTATGTTTAACTGTTATGTTCCGCTATAGGGTCAAGTGGAGTGTTCCCTTCATCCTTAGCTTTGGCCCTTTCCCCAGTGGAATGCATGGACTTTAGAGAGATGGGCATCTGTTAAAAGCAGCTTTTGTCGCTATCCAAATAGTGTATTGCAGTAAAAGTCAAAGTTGTGTATTTCAGTAAATAGCATTTATCATGCGCGCAGTCTTCGCGCATCCTCAGACCTCACACCCTCTTCATTTTCTCCCCCCTGACCGACCAACAATGGATAACGAGTCCGAAGAAGAAATAGCATTGCGTCCCCGACTATGTGCACTCTTTGCACGGAGAGTGCTTGCACGAGTCATACGCACCCCCGACACACAACCAATTGTGGCGTTTAGTCGATTTTCTACTACAGAACCAGTGCGTGTGAGTGTTGCCGAGGACCCGTGGATGGGCAGGTTTCGATGGTTCACTGCTCCTTTTAGAAAGCTGTCCCTACCATCATCAACACTTCGTGCGTTAAAGTTGCACTGAGAAGGTGCATTGGATGCCGAAGTAAGATTACGGGACTTTCGCGCAAGGAGACCCGCTCCCTGCGATGTGGGTCGGTTACTGAGGTTGATATCATTCATGGAATGGTCAGAGGATGCGTTTGAGGAACTTTTTGTTGTCATGAGTCCGGAAGAGGTGGCGGACCGCGTGAGTGCAATATGGTGATGGCCACGGGGTGCAATTATCTTAACTCCTTGCAAAGAGTCTGTCAGCATCTCTTCGCTTTCCGCAGCTGTTCGAACACTACCCGAAAACTTGACCGATTTTGGTCTTACAAGGTCTTTACTTTCTTGTGATTTCTTTTTGGTGGAGGAAAGGCTACTTTGAAGGCTCACCATCTCTTGCTTCGTTCTCGTAGAAACACTAACAGACCTTGTCTGCATACTTTCTCCCGCTCGCCACATCTTTGCTTGCTGCTCCTCCAGGAATAACTGTTGCGGACCTATTACAGAGCCTGGTCTACACACTCTCAGCCAGGCAATCGCTTCTGGGGCGGTAAATTTAAAATGTTTCATCATATAACACCCAAGGAGAGTCCCTGTGCGGCCAAGCCCGGCCTTGCAGTGGACTGCTACAGCACCGCCTAAATCCAACAACTCATGCTGACACACCTGAAGGAAATTTTCCACGATGGCCTGTGTCGGGTTGCTTCCGTCCACAAAAAACATATCATAATGTTTAATCCCATGGGACGTGAATTGTCGCTTGTCGTACATTTTCTTGTTCAAACGAATAACAGCTTTGATTCCGTTAGACTTGAAATACGGAATGTAGTCTTCCGGGGTAAATAGCGAGTAGCCATTGGCGTAAGATCTTGTTCCATGAGGGCCACTAAAAGCGAGAAACTGGCCAGGTATAATCCAGTTAAAGTCCCCATTCTCTACCCTTTCGTAATATTGATATTCATCAAGCGAGAAGTTGTTGAAGTTCAAGAACCCACAGGACTTTGCCTTGAGTAGTCCTTTGAGAACATCAATCATTCCTAAATTATAAATAGAAGGTCCAAAGGAAGCGTCTCTAAACGGAACAAGCGGCAGCTGGAGCTTGATAAACTCCTTATACATCTTATCTGGGGACCAGTCCAGGTACAGTACCGCATAAGAGGCAATGAGAAAAATGGCGTTGGTTCGCGCCCGAGCATTTCCCTTGCAGTAATGCACCAGTATTTTACGATGTAGGTTAGGCATAATAAGCTTCTTCTCGATCATACGACAGTAGCGATAGAGCATGCCTAGATTGAGAGGTCCAAAATCATCGTAGAAGCTTTGATACGTGTACTGTGTTTCATAGATGGGATATCAAATAGTAGTCTTGATGAGAAACTAAAGGTATACTTTACACAATAAGGAGGAGGCTATGGTCGAAAGAACTACTTACCTCTGTATCTGTGCTGAAATAATGCACATCAGGATGTGTCTTTGGAGTTGTCTTCTGGCATGCAAAGTAGAGCCTGTCCTTGATAATCTCAATGTAGTCTGGATCCACTGGCCCATTTCCTTGTTTTGCCATCTTCGAAGAAAAACAGTGCTGAAATATGTACTGTGATATGGGCAAAACTGAAAGTCAAAGTAAAGTAAAAATAGGACAACAGCAAGATAGGTTGTTTAAATCCCTTTGGCTGAAGTTATTATCACGAGAGGATGGGTGCAAAGGCAAAGGATAATCGAAGGAACGATAATGTGGTTTTGTACTTTTGCTTTCGGTGGTCTGATTCTTTAGGGAGATATTCTTCCTTGTGTCCGGTATACTCATTCAAAATATTCTACTGCGAAGTTAGATTTGCACTAGCGTATAACTCTTAACAACAATAACACTTCGACAGGACAGTTACACTAACTGTGTTGCACATGTCTTCCCAATTTCATTGTTATTCTTATTGTTATTATTGTTGTTATTATGTTTGTTATTGTTATTGTTATTGGGAATTATAATGGTATCTTGACAGCCTCTCTCTAGTGCGGTCTCTGATTATGTAGGCCATGTCCATGCGAATAGTGCTCGGGGAGCCATTCATTTGGATATAAATAGAAGATAAATAGTTCTGGCACAACCAGAATATCTATAGTGAATAATTTGGGGTGCCGTGTAGGGCGATAACTGATAATTATATGTTACAGTAACTTGAAGTGTGGTTTAGGGTAAAGATAACGTCTAGCTACGAGCACTCGACTCTGAAACCTCACAGGCTACAAGATGCGAAGGGCTCTCTGCCCTCTGGACTGCATGTACAGTGGGAGTTGGGACTGTGAGCTTAACTTTCAAGTCATCAGCAAGACCCAAGTTTAGTAGTTCATGTTTGCTCACCGAAACAGTCGCATGTCTTTCGAAACCACGCCAGAGCTTTTGTTCTGTAAAACATTGCCAGCTGTCCAATATTGCATTTAGCAAAAAGAGCAAGCGTAGATCCAATTTTAACCAATTTTAACACATCTTACACAAGTGGTTTGTGAACTTGGGTATTCTTCTCTTTGTAAGCATAAACATCAATTTTCGGATATTAAAAAAAGTCATTATGGGTTAGATATTTATTCATAACCACGTTTAAAGACATTAAAACATAAAAAAGGTGCTGTCTACAGTCAGACTTGTGATATTGGTGGGTTGTATGGGTAGTTTGGTACGTCATTTCAAAGAAAGAGGTGCGCCATTATTCTTTAATGCCACAGAAGTGAAAGCGTGCTTCTACATCTTCCGATAAGTTCTGAATGGAGTAATTCGTAAACGGAGGAATTCTCACGTGACAGCCAGAAGCGACAGTAAACGTTTCCTCTTCCGCTGTAACAGAACATACACCATCTATGGGGAAAAGCAAAAGCCACTGACTTTTTGTATTCTGCATTTGCTTGCAACCATCAGGTTTCAGGTATAAGACCCCAGAAGAAAAAACATCCTTTAGTCCAAAGCTTCTTCCCACTTCCACATCTCCTCTTACCTTGCCTTTGCAGGTATCTATTGTTGTGAACACGGTGCATTTACTAAGTTCATTTCCATCTTCGTCATGAGTCTGCACTTCAAGCTTATCAATCTTTGCGTATTGATGTTTTTTCAAAAGCCCAACATCAGGAAGTTCAGGGATTATTATGCCATTCATTTGTGGGAAATTTGAAGCAGTGAGGGGCTTTTCATCAGAAGACAAGTCTTCATCACTATTGTCCTCGTCTTCACTGCCTTTTTTTGACGGTTTGGCTTTTGATGCTCTCGGCTTTCTCGCTCTCTTTCGCTTACTGCCCTTCAAGGCAGCATCAAGACAGTTTTCATCTTCGGGGACGGTCACAACACTTTTCACACCTTGAAGGTCAGTCACCAAACGTTCGCATCTCCAATAGGCCAAAGGCTTACGTTTAGTGCGCATACTTTTCCTAACTCCACCTGGAGGCCCGACTTCACTTTCATTGTGCTCATCGTGGACGATTTCTTCATAGCCTTTCACCGTCCTTTTTCGGCCTCTTCTATTAGATATTGGAGAGCCAGGCGATTTCGAGCCAATTTCACCAATTTTACTAGATTTCTTTGACTTCTGTTTCGCGCTTTTTCCTTTTTCCAAAGTTACAGGAATTTCATAGACATTGCCCAAATCCACCTCGGGCTCGCTTTCTTCATAAGACTTTTCTGAAATTGTTTTGCGCTTTAAAGGTTTCCTTTTTGAGCTTTTCGCAGAGGCTCCAGTATCATCCTTTTCATCCTCTTTGTCAGTACGGCCCCTCTTTTTCTTCGTTGGTTTTGGTTTATCAGTACTTTCCTCACAAGTGTTATCATCATCATTTAAGTGCCTTGATGTTGATCTTCCTCGTCTTTGCTTTCCGCCTTCATTTTCGTCTGCTTTATCTACGTCACTCTGTTGGTCTTCTATCACTTGTTTTGATCGCTTGCCCTGTCGTTTTGTAGTTTTCACAGGGCTACCGGTATCTTCGCTTTCTGGTATTGCATCCTCATTTGCCTTCCTTCTGCTTTCACTGGGTTTTGGCGTCCATGACTTTTCACGCTTCTTTGACAATGGGGTGGCTTTCAAAGAACCCGTGCGGCTTTCCTCAGGCAACTCAGCTTGCGTTGTCTCCGCAGTTGCGACCGAAGTTTTCCCTGGGGCGTTTACATTGCTATCGTCAAGAGCGTCAAAGCGAAAAAAAGCCTGCGCGTCAATGTCCGCGTCAAGATCAGCCTCGTAGTTGTTCACTAGTGGGGATTCTGCTCTTTCTATAGTTTCAGTACTGTCCACAGCTTCCGATTCTTTCCACCATGCATTTCTCACCTCGCCCTCGTATTCTTTTTCAACTTTTGAGTCGCTTACTTCGATTTCGCTACTCGAACGAGATCTTCTTAGGCGACCAGAATCTTTCTTGTTCTTTTCGGCGGTTTTGACACTAGCTTTCGGTGTCGCTATTTTTGGTTCTTCAGCACCCGTAAAATACATATAGTTTCGCTCCGAATTACTTTTGCTACGATCGTACTTTTCGTCACCCGTTACGACAAAAAAGTCATCCACATTGTCCATTTCGTCATCGTCTTTTAACACAGTTCGATTCAGTTTTACACCAGTTTTCCGACCAACGAGGCCAACATCAAGAAAAGCGGCCCCAGATCTTCGCGTAGCCCTTTTTTCACTCTACAAAAAGAGAACAAAACAAAGTTAGCAACACTGCTACAAACGAGAACAGAGAATAATCCCCTTGAGCACGAACTTACACTTGTGGGCATGATTTTGGTTTGTGGGATAATAAAGAGCTCCTTGGGTGTCTGTGTGAGTGAGTGGTTCCCAGGTGGAGGAGTAAAGGCTTGCTTCACTTAATCAATGATCAATGCAATGCAATGGGATCCAGGACTCAGACTTAGCTTGGAGTAGGTGCACCCAGGAGGAGGAGGAGGAGGAAAACACTGCAGGGAGGACCCAAGGAGCGAGGACCAGAGGAGGGGGGCCTAGGGTATAACAAATAATAGGGGATTGAGGTGTAGGGGTAGGGTCAAAACAATAGCCCTTATGTATGGGGGATTCCCATAGATAACTCGATCACAGAATTCGAACACACTGCATTCCATTCACCCTTTCCCGCCATTTTGCAACGGAGACAGTTTTTTATTTTGGTTTAAAATAAATATTAACCCTGTATTTCAGACACATCCAGTGTGTCTTGAGGAACGCTATGTTCTTTATGGAAACAGCGTTATGAAATAGCACCCCGGCTAGAGGAGCTTGGGTTATTCAACGTTCTATAGTCTTGCAAAATGGAAGGGAGGTACGGTGTGTGTTGTGCTGGCGGCTGGGAGTCATTCAATGGATCACTTTCAGGGTCTAATGGGGTAGCATCACCATCCGCGTGTGCAATTTCTTCATCATACGCGTTAATTTTTTTCAGTTTAAATCGCTTGCCAATCATAAACAAAGCATTGAGGACAACAACACATGCCACAAGGAATGTTTGGAGGCTATCAGACCCCAACTTCGCAGTATAAAGCCCGAGAAACATAATCTGGGAGACAAGCATGGAGGTCAAATATTGGTTTGATACAGTATTGACAATTGACCCATCGCTCTCGTACTCATGAAGTCGAACGTTGTACAAATTGTACTTGTCTACGACATGCTTTACTGTGAAGTAAACGAATCCACCAGGAACGACCAATGGACACGTGGTGCTAAAAACCATTACCATACAAAAAATACAGAGTAAATAAGAATATTCACGTCCATAATAAAACGAAAATGACGCACTCTTAAAAGCTTCAAACTTTTCCTTGGCTGTATAGGCCCCAAAAGAATATATTTTGAACAAGATAATTTCAGGAAGTCTTAGCAGTTCAAATGAGTTACCAATAAATGAGGCAATGATTAGATAGTTTACGAAAAAGGCCCCATTATTTGCTAAAAAGACACACTCAAATTTTCCAATAAATTCTTCCTTGTCTTTTGAAAGTCTGAGGATTGCATCCACACTTGTCATAAAGAAGGAAGGGAGAATGATAACATTAAGTATGTAATAAGCATAGCTTTTGCGCACAACAGAGAGCTCCATTCGCGATTTAGCGTGGTGAAATTCCAGAAGTGACGAAGCAGCGACAATCCATGGCAAGAGCAAAGTAAGAAGCCACATCATCAAGGTGGGAAGGTAGGCTGTTAGAAAGGGACTTTTTGCAATATACTGTGACACGCCACTAAAAATGTCCGCTTGCTTGAGGGGGCCCAAAGCTGATAGAATGGCAACAGGAGTGGTCCAAAATAACAGTACAATAAGTAACATAAAATTCACCAAAAAGAAGCGTGCATACCAGTATACATGGTCATCTTTCAAATGAGTCCAAACAACATCAGTAGGAGCTGGGGCGACACTGACAATCCATTGGTCCGAACCCAAATGAGAAGACAGGTGTGAAATTCTAGGCACACTGGAATGGCTATCACGATACGCTCTGAGAAAATCTGCACGATGCTTAAAAGTCACGAAAGCAACTCCAATTAATTCCAATTCTTTATCAAGTATTGCCTCAAATTTGCGACAGTAGTGTTCGCTTCGATCGTCATAATACTCAATAGCGTCTACCCGCTTTCCACAAAGGGCAGTACAGCAGCAAAAGCAGCACGCCCAATTCCCGTCACACCAGTTCATGGGTGAACTGATGTTAATTTGAGGTCTTCTTCCAGTGTGAGAGAATATCGTTTCATACCGTTCAAGTTTATGCTCAGCTTGTATTTTCTTTTGATGGAGGACACTCAATCTGTCAACGTCGGGAACAAGACGGACATCTGCAATTTCCACACCTCGGTAGAGAGACTCGAAATGTTTTCGCACAAGATCAGGATCACAAACCGTCGTTGGCATGTTTGAAATCATCAAAGTAGTGGGTAATGTTTTCTTCGTCGAATTGGTATATATTCGACCAACTATCCTGATAAAGTTTGTAAAAAAAAGCCATCCGAGAACAGAGTAAAGAATGAAGAAACCAGTTTGCACCCACATTTTCCAGCTAGTTGGATTCAGATTTGTGATGGTGGTTGAAGCCATGTTATGATAGTGCTCCCCACCAGACACATTCAATGGGATAATGAGGCCCACCGAAAACAATGTCATGATCCCCGTTAGCTGCATTAGAATCACTTGAAATTTTAAATAAAGAACGGCGTCTACACCACATTTTGTCTGAATCTCAGCATCAGATATTCTTAGGGTCGCACCCATCCAGCCAAACAGTCCAAATGGTGCACTACAGCAGCCTGAAGACGATTGTGGTCCTGTGGACGGAAGCTTTGCTCCTGAGCTTCCATCAATGCGAGTTTGGCTATTGTCACGAGCAAATTCATCTTGTTCCCTGCCCTCTACAGCCCCATCCCGCACGGGTGATGACGAAGGAGTGTACTCTGCAGAGCCACGAGCCTCAAACCATCCTCTTCGATGCTCTATTTCCTCGCTCATCCCGCCTGATGCTTGCCCAGACCTAGGCAGGAGACTGTCTTCCTCACTCAACCCCATATGACTTGAAGAAGAAGACCCAGATAGACCTGGAACTTCCATCTCCGGTGCGGCAGTAGAGTGTCGCGAAGATCTTCTTAATATCCAAAAGGTAAGCAATGCTATGAAGTAAACAAGCAAACTCAGCTGTAGGGAAAACATAATACCGCCATCAGATAAATCCATTCGCCCTGCTTGGGGGTTATATGTGGTATTCAAACACTTTGACATGACTCAAACATAAAGAAGGGTTGATGTAGTAGAAAGGGCGTAATAAATATCCACTATTGGTTTTCAAATAAAGAACAAGGAAAGATTACCAAACGCAAAAAAGAAAAGAAAAAAAAAAAACACAATCTATAGGAGACACTTCCCGAACAAATCCAACATTATGCAAAAATGCAACACGTTAGGGAGAGGAAGCTGAGTTACCGCCGCTCCTTACGTACCAGCAGGGCAGAAGGGTTAGGGCCCAGGGACTTGGGAGTTAGAGGGGGTCCTTGACATGGATGCAAGTGATTTATAAGTGATACATGAACGAGGAAATGCTTTGCACAGAAGGTTCATTCATTTCTTTCAAGTTTAGCACAAGCCAAGAACATCCTTCTATGGTCTCGTGTGCTTTGATTGTTCGCTATTCGGTTCTGAATTGCGTGCTTCATAGATGGCGTATCGCGATTCGCGATAAGAATATGGAGCGGTGGCGCAAGCAGTCTACTTTTATTTATTGATACAATAGTGTATGTCAGCCATCTGGTGTGCTGTGCACATTCTACTTCAGTTCCTTAATGTTATTATTCTCGTCTAAGGCTACAGCGCGCATGACACCGAGAGATTCCAGCCTCTCAAGCATGTCCATAACTTTCTGAGCCTCCGCCTCCTTTTCTTCGTAAGTCATTTCTTGATTTTCTTCATCTGGTTTGGAGGTACACGCAGTCACTGGATTCATGTCTCCCTCACCCCCATCCTCGGATTCCATTGACGCATCAGAATAGTTTCCCTCGCCACTCTGGGTGTCAATTTCTTGGGCCGGTGACAAAAGCCCATGCTCTGCAAGAAAGCCTGCAGCATTTCCAAATCCAGTCCTCCTTACAAGCACATTTGCATCTTCTTTACACAAAACGAAGAGTAAGTCTGTTGCAACCAGCTTTATCTCCAGCGTGGATGAAGTCATGCTTTTCACGAATGGCGCACCACGGTTTTTTCTCTCTTCAGGCCGTCGCTTGACATCTTTTTGGTGAGGAAAGATGATATTTCTGAGTGTTTTCCTGTAGGGTCTACATGCTTTCGAAAAATCCCTCATGACACTCAAAATAGGAACAGTACCTTCCATTTGATTTTCAGAAGAGTTGCATTGGTGGTCATAAAAGTCCACACAATTCATCGCAAAAGACGATATGCCATCATCTGTTTCACCAGCAAACAAATAACGAATAGAAAATGGAGCTACTGTCAGCAAATGGATCACATTTACCCAGTACAAGTGGGTTGAAGATGTGACAAGGCTGTTGAGAGGTGCAGAGAGCTTCTCAAATACTTTACACTTTCTGGAGTCTTCGATACCGCCACTTCCCATAGCCATTATGCAATAAAGGCATTTCAAAGCTTCAATAAGGGCCATGGACACAGGGGGCAACGGCGTAGAGCTATCAAAAACCTTGCGAGCCCTAGGAGAGCTCTTTCTCCCCTGGGATAACAGTGCTTCCGGTCTTGCACATAGAACCCCTATCAAATCAACGAAATCATTTAAATGCTCAGGAGCGGTCAGTTCTCGCACACATTCGCCTTGGCTCGCAGCCACAATAAACATCAACCTGCACGCAAAATATATAGCACCGTCTGCCAGCAAAGGAGGTCCATCCCTTGTTTCCTCAATCACCCTCTTTCTAATAATCTCAAGTATTCGCTGAGGCCCTTTGACTGAAACAAACGACGCCGTGGTGGCACTATTTGCGAAAAGCAGATTGTTTAAGCACTTAATAGCTTCAAGACTCACATCATTGCCACTCGAATCCTCACTGTGTTCCAGCACAGCACCCATAAGAAGCTGCAATCCTTCACTACTCTGAAGCTTCTCCAAGCCAGATTTTTCCCTACAGAAGAATGTGAGAATCTTTAAACATGCACTCACAGCAGCAGCAGCTTCACTATTGGCGCCATGGTTTGCTATAATATCGACAAGGATACTTATGCATCTATGCTTCTGCTCCACATCAGGCCAGCTAAAAGTCTGTGCTATCGCCGTCACATAGCTTGACAGTTCAAGAGCCCCTGCCTGTGATAACTCCCCATCCCCGGCTAACACCGACATTAACTTCTCCATTTTTACATCTCCCTTCATTGTTTCAGTATTCAGCAATGTGTTACACAGTCACGTCTCTAAGTCTATATCGTTTATGCCACTTCACACTCTGGTGGGGCTACTCGTCGGGGCAACTTCACTGCGGGATCTACAGCGGTAGAGGGAAGAGGGAAATCAAGCGAGGCCAGCTAGCAGGAAGGGCTGCAAACAGGGGGAGGAGGAGAAGGGTTGGAGGGGTCAGCCGTCAGGCCTTATAGCGGGTTATAATAATGAGGTCTCTAGACTCTAGACGGAGAGTACGCGTGCTGTGTGTGCTGGTACTCGCCTGCTTGATTTGTTTGTCATTGTTGTGTTGTGTTTGGTAATTGTAGCCAGTCGAGGGAGACAAGGGGAGTGCAGTGTTGGTTGATTGAGTGAGGAATAATAGTGAGGAATAATGTCCGATGGTCACAATGGAGGTGGTGGGGAGGAAAACCCCTTTGCAGGAAAGGACTTGAAGGGTCTTCTGCAATGGACGATTAAACAGGGAGTGGATGTCAATGAAACGGCTACTATGGGGATTGATGAAGAGGTGAGAATCAACTAACCGTGTTGAAGATAACATTTTCGAAGGTTTGTTTTACTTACTAGCCATATAACTATCTGTGTGCTGTAGAAACGTGCCTTTTTTGAGAATGCAATGAAAGCGTTCACAATGGACGAAATGGATTTGGTCAAAGCTTGTTTTGAGGTAGTTAAGAATCACCCTTTGATGAGTGTAGAAGGCAGTCAGATTTCAGCCGAAGAAGTGTCCAGCGATAGCGATGTTATCAATTCACTTCAACGTCTGTGTGAAGTGGTGGACAATATCGATAATGCCATGAATTTGAAAAACTTTGATTGGATTTCAGTCTTTCGAATTCTTTTGAAAAAGTTTTCTGAAAAGGAAGGGAAATCACAAACAACAGTAATATCACTAGCATGCGAGGTTATCGCCATTTCAGCTTCAAACGACGAAAAGATGCAATTAGAATGTCAAGAGGTAAGCTATAGTTCGTTTGTATGGTGTTCCGTGTTCTATGCTTGATATGGGCACTAATGGGTGAATGTGTGTTCGTTGGTGTAGCTGTTGCCGAGCTTGTTGGCTATACTAAGGGCCAATGTTTCAAAGGAGGGGTCTGAAACTGTAATGCTCAAAGCCCTGTATGCTTTGTCGAGTATTATTCAGGAAAATGCCGACACTTCTGCAACATTTATTGCCCTGAAGGGTAATGATATTGTCGGTTCGCTGACGAACCAATATGTAGACAGAATGGGCGGGGAGGGGAATTCTGTAGAAGTAGTCAAGATGCTTACAAAATCTTTGGTTCTTTTAAAGAATCTCTCTCTGCAACAACCATCGATTTTAAGCCAGGAGTTACTGGCCAATGTTGATAACATTTTTGGGAAAATGTATGACTGTGTTCGTGCGCAGGAAAGCTCTTTGTTGGGGGTGATGCTTACCTGTCGTGAAATTTTACTGAGGTTGCTCTTAAGGTTTAAAGAGTGCAATGCGATGGAGAGCAACCAGAGGGAAGTGTTTAAGGCCAAATGCCAAGAGGAACGAGGGTTCTTAAAGAAAACTTACCCTTCTCACGCTGACGCCCTGCTGGAGGAACTTGAGCTTCTGGACATGATGTCGGAGTAGATGAAGATATGAATTTAGGCTGCTTATATTTTGAATGCTTGTACTTCTCTAACTCGTCTTTTGGTTCTTGTTTGTGAAAATTCAAAACATTGAAACAAACAAAAAAAAAACAACAAAGCAAGCAACTGAATTGTGCGCCAACAAACTTTATTGTAATAATAATGCTATATCGTAATAGTGCCTTCTCTTACTTGTGCTGTTCTCTAGTGAAATAAATACTTTTGGGAGTCTTATATTGGTATTGGAAATACAGGAATAACAGGAGGGTCTCAAGTCTAGCTATGAGGGGTCCAAGATGAGCAACTAACGGTACAAGAAACAGGAACAAAAGAAAAAGTTTAACTATGTACGTAAAAAGGGAAATAGGAAAGTGGTAACCAGAATTGCAAACAGACAGCGAGAGAGACAAAGAGTTTAGAAACTCAGTACCTAGGAGATACAGGCGCTCTATTCCGGTATTTGCTTGTTTTTCTTATGGGAGGTAATGGACGAAATTAAAAATAAAGAATAAAAAAAGGAAGGCAATAGTGATAGGAGTTATGTTGAGGATAAGTTTGGTTCGAATGCCAACCTACTCAGCATTGTGCAATTCCTTGTACGGTGTTTTGGAGAAAGAAACCTTCAGTTCATGCCCAAAGAGTACATGATTGTGCATTCCAATTAATGCCTCTACAGCTTCTTGAACACTTCCCATTTTGACAAGAGCCATTCTTTTCGAGCCAGATTTCGTAGCCGACGGCCTGTTTAACAATAGAAACGAAATATAAGAAATATGTAAGCATTATTTTTTAAAACATTTCATTTCAACTTGTAATTAGATACTTACGGAAAAAAGCGAAAAGCAGTCACCGTCCCATACGCAGAAAATTCTTGAGTTATATCATCATCACTCACTTCTTCTGAAATATTTGATAGATGGAGGGTTTCCCCTGGAGGAGCAATGTTCTTATAATTTTTTGAGCCAGCAACTCTGAATCTGTGATGAGCAGAAAAGCTGAAGTCCTTGTTCAACATTGAAGACTCATCAGAACCATCCCTGGGAAGGGATACCTGGCAGTGATGAGATAGACTAACATAAAGATCTTTCCCGTACAGCGTTTCACCATTCAAATGATTAATGGCCAGTTGTGCTTGCTGTGGGTTTGCAACCTGAATAAGAGCCGTATCTTTTTTGTTGTACAGAATTTTAACTCTCTGAACATCAGCGTAGACTCCAAACAAAGTAAACAAAGAATCACACGTAATCCTCTCTTCATTTAAATTGCTGCAAATAAGAACACAGTTCTGAGAATTTTTGCCATTCGCCGAATTTGGGTGATTTTTTACTCCATGCATGGGACCATGGTCCATTCCATTACCTCTTTTCCCATGCCCCATATCATGAGACATATCTCCATGCATTGCCATCTGAGGATGGGGCATGTCCATTCCCATATCACGTTCATGAGGGTGGTGCCCGTGCATGTGGTCATTTCCACCATAGTTTCCTTCAGAGTACATGCTGCTATTATTGCTCCACTGGCGATTGCCAGCAAAATTATTTCCACCAAAATACTGTTCCATTAGAGATACTTTTGAGGGAGCACCTTGACCTCCATTTTCTGCGCCCTGATAAAGAGATGTGTAATCTCGGCTCCTGTCATTGTTATACTTCACATTCAGCTCTTTTGTTGTCGAATAGGTAATTCGCAAAGTACAACAATTATCATAAATGTCCTGATTGTTTAGAGCTTTCAGAGCAGAGGCAGCGCATACCACGTTTGGGTATTGAATCATGGCCTGAAGGATATTGTTTTTCTTGAATGTAACAATCTTTTCCACAAAACCAAATTTAGAAAAAAGAGTATGGAATACATCAATTGCGATAGGATAGAGCATGTTGTGGATACTGGCAAGAAGAATATTGCTGGGGGGAATGTTAGCATTCGGCTCGCGACCATCATTCTCGCCTCGTTTATGACCAGGTTTTTGAACACGGATCTCTGGACGTGTTGAAAATTGAACATACACAGGCTTGCCACTACATAATATGAAAAACAAAAAATATAATAACGAATGAGAATGAGACATAGATTAGCAGGTGACATGAAGATAGTATATACTCGGACACTTACCACACCAATGGTCTGTGCTCTTGAAAATATTGCAACACATCAGTAGCCTCTTGAATGGTTTCCATTTCTAAAAGGGCTTGGCCCTTTCCCTGGAGCATCAGGCAATTTGTGACGGTACCAAAATTCTTGCCCAACTCAAAAATATTATTCTCAGTAGCTTCCGGAACAAGATTTCGAACATGCAAAACTCTTGAGGGAACAGCGTTGTCCTCTACCTGCCTTGCAGGTCTTCCTTCGGCTGAAGACGATCTTTGAGTCACTTGGTTTGCTGCATTATTGAAAAGCAATCCTTCTGGTGGATTCTGACTGGCGTCAGCTTGTTCCGGTGGCATTGGGGCATTTTCAAAATCCACATTGCCGTACTTATGATCATCAACAGCCATGTTTCTGCTGTCGTTGTAACTATATGCCTGGTAGGTACTTCCACTAACTGATAGAAGAAACTCGTCGTGCTCGTGTTTTGGAGCACTAAAGTTTTCAGGGGTACTTTCCATTATATTCGATCAAAGGACGAATAATGGCCACAAACTTGGAAACAAGAATTAAACTCTTTGCTGCCAAGTTGTTGAAATTTAACTTCACGTTAAACTAAAACACAATAATAAAGAAGAAACAGAAAACCCAAATTCCAATGGAAATGTGTTTCTGCGAAATAACTGAGTTAACTGAAGTACAATATTCCGAATATAAGGGTTGACAGGAAATACAATTCGGATTTAGGAATATACTGCTCGCAGACGATTATTTGGTCGCGAAACTGAACGTGGCAATATAAACGGTAGAAGTACAATGGAAAAGACAGTGAAGCACAGACCCAATAGAAGGATGCAGTGAGTGAAGTTATTGCGAACGAAGGTGTAGAAGTAGAGGAGAAGGAGAAGATGAGCGACGTTAATTACACACCTCTCTTTTGAATACTCTCATGAAAGACACCCGCAGTAATACCGAAGAATGCTAGATCTAGTTAAATCAGCTATCTTTATATAGG
This sequence comes from Ichthyosporea sp. XGB-2017a, assembly GCA_002811675.1. NCBI lineage: Eukaryota > Ichthyosporea > Dermocystida > Chromosphaera > Chromosphaera perkinsii. The sequence continues at coordinate 64,206 of PDIM01000004.1, read as the reverse complement.
AGGCGGGGGTGTGGGAGAGCTAGGTGTGTACCGAGGTGTGTTGGTGTGGTGTCGATGTGTGGAGAATAGACTCGACGATAGAAATAGCAGATCAAATGGTTTACAAGATGCGGTGAGTTTGTTTTTCTTGCAAGTGTGTTCTTGGCAAGGAGGGCAGAGGGGGGTAGTATAGTGAAGGAGGAGGGGTGTTTGTACCATAGATAGGCAGGGAAGAAGATACAGCACAGTCTGGTCCAGTAGTACTATAGCCTATAGGGCGGGGCATGGGTGGCTCCTTGTGCATGGTCGAGGGAGTCACCTTGGGTAGCATGAGGAGGGGGGAATTTATAGTATGATGGTTGTCATAGAGAGGGGCAGGGTTATGGCCTATGGGATAGTGAGGATGCATAACTAGTAGGGGAGAAGGATTTAGGGTGTCTGGGTATAGATACGTATATAAATTAATAATAATAATAATATCATAGAAGGGGATTAGGGTTACAGAGATATGAATCATGGTGTTTTGAATTACTCGTGTAACCCTATCTCAAGCCAGTACAAATTATACCAAGCCACTTTTGACTAACGCTGGCTGCTAGTTCTTTGAACAAGCTGTTGAGGATGCAACAAGGGGGCCAAATCCAAATTTCAGCTGCCGTGATTGAGGACTATAGATCTGCAGTCTATAGTGTTGAAACCAGCTGTGCACGGGATCCAAGTCCAGGATGTTGAAACAGCTGCAGCATAGCCTAGCTAGCTACTGTACTGTACTCCATAGTAATAAAAGATATCCGCGGCGTTCCAAAGTCCCGCGGCTTGTGGCTGTCATGGAGTGTTACTGTCTGTCTCTCTCTCTCTTTATAGATAGTGTGGGCGTAATTGCAATTTACAGTAGTGCTGTTGTGTTTTTTATTTCGTCTCTGTTATTGTGGCCTTGCTCTTGTTTCGCGTGTGTGGTGTTCACAGAAGTGAATGTTCTGGAAATCGAGAAAGGAGCGGGAGACACACTGAGAGGGAGAGGGAGATTAAAGTGTGCCTTGCTGGTGTATAAGGGGGTTCATTACTTAGTGTGTTTGTTGTGTTTTATTGATTTAGTTGTGGATTTGTGGCACTCGTTTTTGTGACACCGAGCTGAGCTCGTAGATCTTGTTTTCATTCATTTTAGATTATCTGTCAACGTTTGTCCAGCTTGCCATTCTGTCCAGTAGTGTTTTGAAATGAGTGCTGGGGAAGAGGCAGGAGTTGAAGGCTCGGCACCTTCGCTGATATCAGTTGCTGAGCTTCGTACATATGTTAGTTGTGTAGCTGCTTTGATGCTTGAGATTCCAAAGACACCATTAGAGGAGTTTATGCTTAAACAAGATGTTGTTGATAGGTTAAACAAATTTATAGGGGATTCTGCGCAGCAGTCATTCATTCTTCAGTATAAGCAAAGTGATGGTGATGAAGACAATGGCACGTCAAATGCTGGTGAAAGCTCAGACATTTCTTTGAGCTTGGATATTCAGTTTGCAAGTGCGTCATGTGCATCTGTTGTGTTTGTTAAAAAAGGCACAGTATTGGAAGCAGATAAAACCTTGCCTCACCAGCTTCACTTTGTGAAGTTTTCTGAGGGATCTCCTTTTGAGGTGCTTCACAGTTACTTGCATAATGCAATTTCGCCATTTTTTAGCTCATATGCTTCCAAAAGTGCTGAAGTGGAGTCTGACGCTAAAGTTGGTCTATCGGGTGTGAAGAAAAAGATCGCAGAGCTGGAACTGTGTCTCCTGCATCTTCAGCAAAATATTGACATTCCAGAGATTCATTTAGTAGCACATCCTTTTGTTGCACAAACGGTTGCGAAGTGCCGTGCAAACAATTCTAAAATTACTGTAGAAGCTTTTGGTGAGATGGCAAACGACTCTAACTTTCTAAATGCACTGCAGGGAGGTGTCAATAGATGGATTAGAGAAATTCAGAAGGTTACAAAGCTTGAGAGGGATCCTTCAAGTGGGGCCGCCGTTCAGGAGGTGTCCTTTTGGTTGAATCTTGAAAGAGCACTCCACAGGGTTACGGAACAGCTAAAGGCGGATGAAATTGTTATTTCATTGGCTATTTTAAAGCACGCGAAGAGATTTCATGCAACTGTTAGTTTTGACTCGGATACTGGCTTGAAGCAAACAAAAGACCGTGTTATGAATTATAATATGCTTATGAAAGACTTCCCTCTTAACGAGGTGCTTGCTGCTACAGAATTGGATAAGATCAACACGGCGCTTGTAGATATATTTACTCACATGAAAAAAATAAGGAGCACATCGTATCCCGTGTCGCGCAGTTTGCATTTGCTTGGTGCAATATCTCGAGATTTTTCTGAGCAGCTTTTTAAAATTCTTTCCAGTAGAAAGTTAATGTTGATCAGCTTTGAAGAGTTTGAAAAGCTTATGAGTGGTTGTACGGACATTTTCAATACGTGGGACGATCAGCTAGCCCAGTTTCGCGACCTAGCGAGGGAGCTTTCTCGCAAACGCGGCGATGAAAAGCTTCCCATCCGAGTTAACTCTGAGCATATTGCTTTACAAGAACGGCTTGAACAGATACGCAAGTTTAGAAAACAGCACGAGCAACTTCGGTTCGTTATTAATCGTGTTTTGAGCTCGAACGCTACTGGCGATGATGGTATTGCAGCCCAGTATGCGAAGAATTCAGCTATTGAAGAAATCGATTCAGCGTATGGTGATGTGAAAGTAGTTGATGTTCTTGATTTAAGTCCCGAAGGACTAGGGGTATGGGATGCATCTCTCAAGAACTACGATGATCGGGTTGATCGTGTGGAAACTCAGATCACTGCCCGCTTGAGAGACCAGCTTGGAGTAGCCAAGAATGCCAATGAAATGTTTCGGATATTTTCCAAATACAATGCCCTGTTTGTGCGGCCCCGAATTCGTGGTGCCATCCAAGAATATCAAGCACAATTAATTCAAAGGGTGAAAGATGACATCAATACTTTGCATGATAAGTTCAAAGTCCAGTATCCTAGGTCAGAAGCCTCGCGAATGAGCAACATTCGCGACCTTCCTCCCGTTTCTGGTGCGATCATTTGGGCGCGTCAAATTGAAAGGCAGCTTGCAGCGTACATGAAACGTGTTGAAGACGTGCTAGGAAAGGGCTGGGAAAAGCATATTGATGGCCAAAAGCTGAAGGCAGACGGGGAAAGTTTCCTTCGAAAACTTAATACAAAGCAAATGTTTGATAATTGGGCTGCTGAAGTAGAATCGCGACAGTTTCAAGTTACAGGACGTATTTTTGATATTAACGCGTTTCGAAATGTCGGCGGAGATAAAGGACAGAGTTTAAGACTTTTAGTTAATTTCGATGCTCAGATAATTACACTTTTCAAGGAAGTGCGAAATCTTCAATGGCTTGGCTACCGTGTGCCTTTCAACATCCAGCTTGTAGCAACTGGAGCACGTCAAGTTTATCCATTTGCTGTTTCTTTAATGGAATCGATTCGAACTTACACTCGTGTAAGTGAGCGTATGAAAGGAATGGATATTGCATTTTTGGTTGCATCGTATCGCAATGAAGTCCATGGGTTGATTAGTGAAGGTGTTCCTTTGCATTGGGAATCTCATCGGCTTGATTCCTATGTTCGTCGTATTGGTGATTCGGTTTCTGTGTTTCAGGACAAAGTCGATGATCTTATGAAGACAAATGAGCAGATGGATTTGCTCATTGACTCACTAGGAACTTGCGAATTGAGTGGTACAGCCTTTTCATCATTGCTAGAAAAAATGCAGAAACTTTTGGATGAAATGAACTTGCGCTCCTATTCAAACTTGTCTGAATGGGTGTCTCTTTTAGAGCAAAAGATTGAAGAACGGCTCACTAACCGCCTTTGTGATTGCTTGAAAGTATGGAAGTTTTATTTTGATCGCTGTAGTGGCAGTGATAATAAGCTCTCTACCGGCGAAAGCATAGAGTCTGTTACTTCTCCCAACTTTCGGCCTGTAAAATTGGAGGTAGTTATCCGAAATCAGCAAATCGATATTAGCCCATCTTTGTGCTGGATGGAAGAAAAATTGTATTTTCAATTTCATGAATGGGTTGGTATGATATCCAATCTTTCACGTCTAGTTGGCTCACGGTATGAAATGGATTTGGCCGATCAGTCTGTGGGCTCGCTTAAATATGCGAACTTGCTAGCAAAGCTCCCATGTGAAGGCTCGCTTTTGAAAGAGGCTTACGATTCTGTAGCTCGTCGCGTCTTGGAAGTGAAACAATACATTCGCATATGGTTTCAGTATCAGTCACTGTGGGACATGGATTCCAATACAGTGTTCAATAGGCTCGGTGATGATTTATCCAAATGGCAAAGTCTGCTTGTCGACATCAAAAGGGCCAGATCAACATTTGACACGTCAGAGAGTGAAAAGCATTTTGCTAATGTAATAATCAATTACAAACAGGTGCAGTCCAAAGTGAATCTAAAGTATGACACATGGCATAAAGATATGCTAAATCAGTTCGGGGTTAATCTTGATAGGGATATGAAAATGTTTTATACACAGATTACTGAAAGTAGAGTGGAACTTGAACGTCAGAGCGTAGAAGGAGTTTCTACGGGAAATGCCGTGGAATTTATAACATATGTTCAAGATTTGAAACGGCAGCTTGAGAAATGGACTCGGTTGGTCGAGAATTTTCGAAATGGCCAAAAGATCCTGGAACGACAGCGTTATCAGTTTCCTAGTGACTGGCTGTACTGCGATAATATTGATGGAGAGTGGAGTGCTTTCAATGATATTCTTAAACGGAAAGATAACATCATTAGTAGCATGCTTCCTGAACTTCAAACGAAAATTGCCATCGAGGAAAAGTCGATAAAGGAAAAAATTGATGTTTTGTCTGAAGAGTGGGAAAATGAAAAGCCTGTGAAAGGGAGTACTGTGGCGTTGGAGGCCTTGCGTAGTCTTCAGTCGTTTGAAACACGCCTGAAGAGACTGCAAGGAGAAGCTGAAAGGATCGTGAAAGCAAATGATGCGTTAGAGTTAGATTCCGTGCCAGACAACAGAATTCCCAAGTGTCTTGAAGAGCTTGTGGACTTCAAATCTGTTTGGGAAGAAATTTCTACCGTTTGGAACACAGTGTTTGAATTTAAAGAGACAAGCTGGGCGTCTGTCTCGCCGCGTAAAGTTCGCCAAGGAATTGATGAGCTTCTCTCCCGGATGAAGTCTATGCCAAATTTCATGCGGCAATATGATGCCTTTATCTTTTGCCAGAGTGCGTTAAAGAAATATCTAAAGATGAATATCCTTGTTGTGGAAATGAAGTCTGAAGCCCTGAAAGAGAGGCATTGGAAGCAAATTAGCAAAAAGCTTCGTGTGTCTTGGACATTGAGTGAGTTGACTTTAGGGAATGTGTGGGACGCCGACTTGATTAAAAACGAAAGCTTGATCAAGGACATACTAACAGTAGCGCAAGGTGAAATGGCCTTAGAAGCCTTTTTGAGCCAAATTCGAGAAACTTTGCAATCTTTTGAATTAGAACTGGTAAACTATCAAAACAAGTGCCGTTTGATTCGTGGTTGGGAAGATTTGTTTGCAAAATTAAAAGAGAATTTGAATAGCCTTGGTGCCATGAAATTGTCACCCTATTTCCGAACGTTTGAAGAAGAGGCGCTTTCGTGGGAAGATAAATTAAACAAGATGAGTAATTTGTTTGACATTTGGATCGATGTTCAAAGGAAATGGGTGTACTTAGAAGGTATTTTTACAAGCAGCGTGGATATTAAGCACCTACTACCTGTTGAAACGTCGAGATTCCAGAGCATCAGTTCGGAGTTTTTGGCATTGATGAAAAAAGTGAATGCCTCACCATTAGCCCTCGATGTTCTTGGCATTGCTGGGGTTCTTCGTGCTTTGGAGCGCTTGTCTGATCTTTTAAACAAAATCCAAAAAGCGCTTGGCGAATACCTTGAGAGAGAGCGATCATTCTTTTCAAGATTCTACTTTGTTGGTGATGAAGACTTACTTGAAATTATTGGCAATAGTTTGAATGTCCCAAAGTTACAAAAGCATTTCAAAAAAATGTTTGCTGGCATAAGTTCCTTGTTACTGGATGAAGGTGAGGATGGTATTATCGTTGGAATGTGCTCCAAAGAAGGTGAGGAAGTGAAATTCTTATCGCCTGTGTCTTTAGCGAAAGCACCAAAGGTGAATGAATGGCTAAGTGCTGTTGAAGAACAGATGAGATTGACGTTGGCATATTTGCTGAGCCAGTCTGTGAAGACTTTGAAAGCGTTATCACATGAACAAAGTAATGGTAAATACGACTCATACATCCAGTGGGTTGATTCATATCCTTTGCAAATTGTTGTTCTTGCGCAGCAGATTATCTGGTCAGAACAAGTGGAAGTGGAATTGTCAACTAGTACACTACATTTGGAGAAACCGACACGATATTGTGAAGACATTCTGTCCGCTTTAGCGGAGTACGTGTTGGGTGACCAGCCGTCGGTTAGGAGACGGAAACTGGAGCATAGTATAACCGAATTAGTCCATCAAAGAGATATTTTGAGATCTCTTGTTGCCTCTGGCGTAACGGATTCTAAAAACTTTGAATGGACTAGGCAAATGCGATTCTATTTTAATCCATCGGAAAGTGTGTTGAATCAAGTGGTGATTAAAATGGCGAACAGTTGTTTCAATTATGGATTTGAATACCTTGGCATTACGGATAAACTCGTGCAGACTCCCTTAACGGATCGTTGCTACCTTACAATGACTCAAGCGCTGGAATGGCGGTTGGGTGGCAGCCCATTCGGACCAGCTGGCACCGGTAAAACAGAATCTGTCAAAGCACTTGGTCATCAGCTTGGTCGCTTTGTACTTGTTTTTAACTGTGATGAAAAATTTGATTTTCAGGCCATGGGTAGAATATTTATTGGTCTTTGTCAAGTTGGTGCGTGGGGTTGTTTCGATGAATTTAATCGACTTGAAGAGAGAATATTGTCAGCTGTATCGCAGCAAATTCAGTCTATTCAAATGTCTTTGCGGGATAGTATTACGACTGGAAGTAATGCCCTGCGATTAGAACTTCTAGGACGAAGTCTTTCCGTAAATCCCAATATGGCTATTTTCATAACGATGAACCCAGGGTATGCGGGAAGATCAAATCTACCCGACAATTTAAAGAAACTGTTTCGGAGTTTGGCTATGACAAAGCCTGATCGTCAACTGATTGCCCAAGTGATGCTGTATGCACAAGGCTTCAAAAGCGCAGAAATTTTGTCCAACAAAATTGTACCTCTTTTTAAGTTATGCCATGAGCAACTCTCGTCACAGTCTCATTACGATTTTGGCTTGAGAGCTTTGAAAAGTGTTTTGTTGAGTGCTGGTAACATTAAGCGAGAGCGTATTCGAGGGAACAACGATGACAGCCTTCGCATTAATCTTGAATCTCAGGAGCAAGAAGTTCTTATCCAGAGTATACATGAAACTTTGATGCCGAAATTGGTTGCTTCTGACATACCCCTTCTTAATAGGTTAATTCAAGATGTATTTCCTGGAATATCACACGTTCCAGGCGCCCTGACAGAGCTACGAACAGCTATTCAGGCTGTATGTAAAGAACTATTTTTGAGGCCAGAGGATTTATGGCTCGATAAAATTCTTCAACTGTACCAAATCCAATGTTTACACCATGGTGTAATGATGGTTGGACCGTCGGGTTCCGGTAAATCTTGTGCATGGCGAGTTTTGGCTAAAGCTCTCGAGCTAATGGACAAGCGTGAAAGTGTGTGCTATGTCATCGACCCAAAGGCGATTTCCAAAGACGAGCTATATGGGAATTTAGATTCAACTACCAGAGAATGGAATGATGGTCTGTTTACTCGGATTTTGAGACGCATTATTGATAACGTAAGAAATGAAGCTTCCAAACGACATTGGTTTATTTTTGACGGGGATGTTGATCCCGAGTGGGTAGAGAATTTAAACAGTGTTCTCGATGACAACAAGATATTAACTTTACCCAATGGCGAGCGTTTGAATATTCCTTCGAATGTTCGAATAATGTTTGAGGTTCAGAATTTAAAATATGCTACATTGGCAACTGTAAGTCGATGTGGTATGATTTGGTTCAGTGAAGATGTCGTGCCTTGTGAATTTGTATTTTACAATTTCTTTGAAAGGCTTAGGCACTGTACTCTTGATAGTGAAGAAAATAATAATGAAGGAAAAGGAGACGGTGGTGTGGTGAGCCCGCTTTTGTCTGTTCAGCGGGATGTTGCCGACTATTTGATACCAATGTTCAAAAGAAATGGCATTGTTTTGCAGGCTCTTTCTTTTAGTAAAAAACTGGGGCATGTCATGAAATTTAGTCCTTTAAGAGTTTTAGGATCACTTTTTGCAATGATTGAGAAAACGTGCACCAACGTGCACGAACATAACGAAACCCACAGTGATTTTCCGATGAGTGCAGAAGTATGTGAACAGTATTCAGTCAAACGATTAGTTTATTCTTTGGTGTGGTGTTTCTCGGGTGACTGCAAATATAAAGACCGCGTTCGGTTGAGTAAATTTATAGAAAAGATTTGCACCATTAGTCTGCCGGACTGCTCAGAGTATGCTTTAATTGATTATGAGGTCACTATATCTGGCGAATGGGCTCCGTGGCAAAGTCGTGTTCCCGTCATCGAAGTAGAAACGCACCGTGTTGGGTCCCCGGATGTGGTTGTGCCAACTATCGACACCGTAAGACATGAAGATCTTTTGTATACGTGGCTCGCTGGACATAAACCTATGATTCTCTGTGGACCTCCAGGATCTGGAAAAACTATGACTCTGTTTAGTGCATTGCGTGCTTTGCCTGAAATGGAGGTCGTTGGACTTAATTTTTCAAGTGCTTCGACACCCGAGCTTTTGATTAAGACGTTTGAGCACTATTGTGAGTATAAAAGAACCCCTAAAGGATTGACACTCTCGCCCATGCAAATTGGAAAGTGGATTATAATCTTTTGTGATGAAATCAATTTACCAGATGTTGATTCGTATGGGACTCAACGAATCATATCGTTCATTCGTCAAATGGTTGAGCATGGAGGATTTTGGAGAACGAGTGACCAAACTTGGGTGCATTTGGATAGAATTCAGTTTGTTGGTGCATGCAACCCTCCCACAGATCCTGGAAGAAAACCGCTCAGTGAACGATTTTTGAGGCATGTTCCTGTTGTTTTCGTTGATTATCCCGCACCTTTGTCCCTTAAACAAATTTATGGAACGTTTAACCGTGCCCTTATGAGGCTCTTTCCATCTATGCGCTCGTATTCATCACCATTGACTGACGCAATGGTCGAATTTTATGCGAAATCTCAAGAGACGTTTACTGTGGATTCTCAGCCACACTACATTTATAGTCCAAGAGAGCTGACCCGGTGGGTGAGAGGTATTTATGAGGCAATCAAGCCTTTGGAAGTCGTAGATATTGAAACTCTTGCGCGTGTCTGGGCGCACGAAGGGCTGCGACTTTTTCAGGATCGATTAGTTCATGACGATGAACGGCAATGGACGGAAGAGCTAATTGATGAAGTTGCCATTAAGCACTTTACTAACATGGATGCAGACAAAGCGCTGAAGAGACCCATATTGTTTAGCAATTGGTTAAGTAAAGATTACTTGGCCGTCGATAGAGAAGAATTGAGAGAATATACCACTGCTCGTCTTAAAGTTTTTTACGAGGAAGAATTGGATGTTCCTCTTGTGCTGTTTAATGAAGTGTTAGACCATGTTTTGAGAATTGATCGTGTATTTCGCCAAGTTCAAGGCCATCTTCTTTTGATCGGAGTGAGTGGCTCTGGGAAAACCACGCTTTCTAGATTTGTTGCTTGGATGAATGGTTTGAGTGTTTTTCAGATTAAAGTTCACCACAAATACTCTGCTGAAGACTTCGAAGAAGACCTGCGAAGTGTACTCAAGCGCAGTGGATGTAAAGGTGAAAAAATTTGTTTTATAATGGATGAGTCGAATATTCTGGAGGCGAGTTTTCTTGAGCGAATGAATACGCTTCTTGCTAATGGAGAAGTTCCAGGTTTATTTGAAGGTGATGAATTTACAGCCCTGATGACGTCTTGTAAAGAAGGATCCCAGAAGGAAGGCCTGATGCTCGATTCAAATGAAGAACTGTACCAATGGTTCTGCGGACAAATTATGAAGAATCTTCATATTGTATTCACAATGAATCCCTCCGTAGACGGCCTAAAGGATAGAGCTGCCACAAGCCCAGCCCTTTTTAATCGATGTGTGCTTGACTGGTTTGGGGACTGGTCCGACCAAGCGCTGTATCAGGTAGGCAGTGAGTTTACAACCCGCCTCGATCTTGATAAGGTTGACTTTATCCCATCTGTACCTTTTCCTAGTGCATCCATGGAAGTTAGTGCGGAGCCATCGCATCGTGAAGCCATCATTGACAGCTTTGTTTACATACATAAGAGTGTTCAAGAAGTAAACGAAAACCTTCGCAACAAAGTGGGGCTTTTTACACACGTCACCCCACGTCATTATCTCGATTTCATCAAGCATTATGTTTCTTTGTTTGGCGAGAAGCGAAATGAGTTGGAAGATCAACAGTTACATATTCAGGTGGGTTTAAGCAAAATTACAGAAACGGTGGAACAAGTTGAAGAATTGCAGAAGAGCTTGTCTCACAAGAATGTTGAGCTCGAGCAGAAAAATGAAGAAGCCAATGTCAAGCTGAAGCAAATGGTTGAAGATCAGCAAGATGCAGAGAAGAAAAAGGCCGCCTCCCTGGAAATCCAAGAAGCACTAATTAAGCAAAATAAGGAGATTGAAGAGCGAAGGGTAGCTGTAGTGAGTGATCTCGCAGACGTTGAACCAGCGGTCCAAGAGGCAGCAAAGAGTGTTAAATCAATTAAGAAACAGCAATTGGTAGAAGTGAGAGGAATGGGTAATCCTCCCCAGCTTGTGAAACTCACCATGGAAGCTATTTGCATTTTACTTGGAGAGTCCAATGTTGAATGGAAATCTATCCGCACTGTGCTAGTGAGAGATGATTTTATTTCGAACATTGTTAATTTCGACACTGATAATTTATCGGAGAGCTTGAGACTTCGAGTGAAAAAAGAGTACATTTCGAAGCCCGACTTTAACTATGAAAGTATCAATCGGGCCAGTAAAGCTTGTGGACCGCTCGCCCAATGGGTTATTGCTCAAGTTATGTATTCAGAGGCCTTAAACAAAGTGGAACCTTTGCGTAATGAGTTGAGGAAGCTGGAAGAGGCTGCCGAGGAAACAAAAATACAAGATGCGGAAATGCGAACTATGATCTCCGAACTAGAGCTCAGTATTGCAAAGTACAAAGAGGAATATGCAAGCTTAATAAGTTCTGCTGAAAGTATTAAGAGTGAAATGTCTAATGTAAAGTCAAAAGTAGATAGATCCATTGCTCTCATTGGCAGTCTGGCCTCTGAAAATGAGCGGTGGAAGAAAGAAAGTGAACAATTTAAATTTCAAATGGAAACTCTTCCTGGAGACATTTTGCTATCTGCGGCCTTTATGACATATTCTGGATATTTTGATCAACGCGTTCGCAATATGTTGCTTAAACGGTGGATGCAGCGTCTGCATAACTGTAGTATTATATGCAAGAAAGATCTGTCACTTGTTCATTTCCTTTCAAGTCCAGATGAGAGATTAAACTGGCAAAGTAATACTCTCCCTGATGATAACATTTGCAATGAGAATGCCATTGTGTTAAATCGTTTCAATAGGTACCCTCTGGTTATTGATCCTTCTGGGCAGGCATCTCAATTTATTCTTAATCAGTACAAAGACAAAAAAATCATTAAAACGAGTTTCTTGGACGATTCCTTCCGCAAAAACCTTGAGAGTGCCTTGAGGTTCGGAAACCCTGTGCTTGTTCAAGATGCAGAAAACTATGACCCTATTTTGAATCCAGTTTTGAACAGAGAATTGCGTAAGGCAGGAGGGAGAGTTCTGATTCGTGTGGGTGACCAAGACATAGATTTTTCACCGTCTTTTGTTATCTTCTTGTCGACGAGAGACCCGACCCATATTTTCCCTCCGGATGTTTGCAGCCGAGTAACTCTTGTTAATTTCACCGTGACAATGAGCAGCCTTCAGAGTCAGTGCCTGAACAAGGTGTTGAAAAAAGAACGACCTGATGTAGACCAAAAATACACAGATATTTTGAAGTTACAAGGTGAATTCAAATTGCGCTTACGCCAACTTGAAAAATCGCTGTTGGATGCGTTGAATGGTTCTGAAGGGAAGCTTCTTGACAACGATAATGTAATCACGACCTTGGAGGTCTTGAAGAAAGAAGCTGCGGAAGTTGAGAAAAAGGTGGAAGAAACTGACGCTGTTATGCAGGATATTGAAAATGTCAGCAATTCGTATTTGCCAATTGCCATTTCGTGTAGCTCTCTGTACTTCACCCTGGAGCAATTGAATCAGATCAAACACCTTTACCAATTCTCTTTAAACTTCTTTTTGGATGTTTTTGAAAAAGTTCTAAAGAATAGTGAGCAGCTGACAACGAAAGATTCAAGTACCCGCGTGAAAGAATTGCAGTCCGACCTCTTTCGTGAGACGTTTCAGCGTGCTTCGAATACATTGCTTCATGACGACCGAATGATGTTCCTCTTCATGCTCTGCAGAATATTCTCCTTCGATACAGATGATGAAATTGATGATATCGAATATGAGCACTTTCTTCGACACGATATAGTATCGCTATCAAATGAAGAAATACCGCTTGACCTACAGGAGAAGTTGTCCTCGGCCACATATGGAAATATTATACAGCTATTTAAATTAGAGTCTTTTGAGCCTCTAAAGCATTCGCTGATGCCCAAAGTGAGCGCTTTACTCGATGATCCAACCCCAGAGCAGAGTGTTTTAAAGTTTGAAGAATTCTCAGGCCGAACCCAAGTTATTAATGTGTTTCGCTGCATGCTTTTCATTCAAGCCGTCCGTCCTGATAGACTTCTTGCAATGGGTCATTTGTTTGTTGAAAGTTGTTTCAGGAATGGTGAGATGCGGAGCAAAGATATTGATCTCGACGTTATTTCTAGGGAGGGCAATTCCAAGACCCCAATTATTCTGTGTTGTGCTCCAGGGTATGACGCAAGTGGCAGAGTTGACGAACTAAGCGACCGTCTAAATATTACTTTATTTCCTGTTGCCATTGGGTCTTCTGAAGGATTTACTTTGGCGGAGAAAGCTATAACACAAGCTAGTAAAACTGGAGCGTGGGTTCTTCTCAAAAATGTACATCTTACACCACAGTGGCTTGTTCACCTAGAAAAGAAATTGCATATGCTCTCTCCTCACGAAGATTTCCGCATCTTTATGAGCGCGGACATTCAGGCCCACATTCCTGTAAATTTGCTTCGAATGTCGCGCATATGTGTATTTGAAGCACCACCTGGTGTCAAAGCAAGTTTGCATGGTATTTTGAGTTCTATCTCGTTGGAGCGGTCGGAAAAGAAACCAAATGAAAGAAGTAGAGTGCATTTTTTGGTTGCTTGGCTTCATGCTGTTATTCAGGAGCGTTTAAGATATGCACCTATCGGCTGGTCTAAGAAATACGAATTTAGTGAATCTGATTTGAAATGCACGTTCGACCTTGTTGACCACTGGATAGATTCTGTTGGAGAGGGTCGCGCGAATATATCCCCAGATAAGATTCCATGGAATGCGATTTCCAATATAATATCCTCGTGTATTTACGGTGCCCGCCTGGACAATGACTTTGATCAGAAGTATTTGAATACCCTTGTTCAAGGTTTGTTTAACCCACAGAGCTTTAATGTTGACTTTGTTCTTGCGGAAGATGCAAATGCTGATGTTCGCATGATTATGCCAGACTCATCGTCCAGAGACGGCTTTCTAAAATGGGTAGAAGAATTGCCAAATAATCATCGACCTGCGTGGCTAGGCCTGCCTGATGATGCTGAGAAAATGTTGCTCATCGATAGATCCGAACGGTTTGTGTCCAAGCTGTTGAAGATGAAAACTCTAGTAAGTGATACCGCAGAGTCAGAGTCGGGAACCAGAAAGACTCGTAGATCTTCGTCTGTGGCTGATGGCAAGCCTTCCTGGATGGCCACTGTGGCGACTCTTTGTCACAGGTGGTTGGAGATGCTTACAGTGGAAGTTGTAGAATTAGAGCGAAATGAAAATAATATACAAGATCCGTTGTTTCGGTACTTTGAAAGGGAGGTTTTTGCATGCAACAGTCTACTGAAAACTGTGCGTGAAGATCTTATAGGGCTTTTGGCAATCTGCGAAGAGAGCGCAAAGCAAACAAATGACTCTAGGAGCTTAATTACCGACATTTTGAAAGGAGAACTTCCCAAATCATGGATTAAATACAGCGTTCCTTCGGAAATAACTGTGAACAAATGGATGGTTGACTTTGCGGCCCGTTGTACCCAGATGGAGTCCATTTGTGAAGCTAAAGCGTTTAACAAAATGGCAGTTTGGATCGGTGGCCTGTTTATTCCAGAAGCGTATATCACAGCCACAAGGCAGTTTGTTGCACAATCATTGAAAATATCTCTCGAGGAGCTCGAACTGTGTGCGCAATTATCTGGTAACTGCGAACCATCGGGCGTCGCTTTTAAAATTTCAGGCCTCAAGCTGTATGGCGGAAATTGGGTAGAGAATAGAATTGATATTGGAAAGGGTGCCTTTTTGGATGTAGGCGAAGTATGTCTGTCGTGGCTTCCTATTTCTGATAAGACTATTGTGGATAATAAGAAGAATGGTGTGTTAATGCCAATTTATCTTAACACGCAAAGGAACAACCATCTTTTCAGTATTTGCATAATCCCAAAGAACGAACGACTTCGAAACGCGTTTTACGAAAGAGGGTGTGCGTTTATCGCCTCGGATTTATAGATATTTATGTTCGTAGTATTGTTTTATGACAAAGTGAATGAATAAAAATGCCGTGAAATATTGAAACTACAGTAGTGTCTGACAAAAGAAACCGTATGTACTTTGCCAGTTCATTCATCGATTCCTCTTCGAGCGATACCTCCTCCTTGCCTCCTTGACCGTCTGGATACATTCTATTTACGCCCTCTGATTGGTCAGAAAACTCCTGTACTTTGCCAGTTCGTTCAAATAATAAGCAAAACGTCATTTTAAAACTTCTACCTGACGCCTGACCAAGCAGCAAGTTCCAAAACAAGAAACTGTCACGTTGCGGGTAGTCGGGTGGGGTCAGCAGATGCTCCCATTTAGTATACAATGGATAAATGTTTTTGAAACAAGAAGAAATTGAATGCGAATTTTATTTGAATTCTCTGTTTTTTTATTTATTTTTTGTTTTGGTCTCGGAGCTTTTCGTTTTGTTTTGTTTAATGTACTTTTGTTTTATTAAATTTTAGTTTGTTGAGCGAGTGCAGCTGGCCCAAAGTCTATTTTCAAAGCAGCTTTGAGGTCATATTTGTTTTCTTCTACTCAATATGAGTTGCTTTAGGGATGACACCACTGACTTTGGCGCATAAGACTCCGCATAAAACTTTGCTTTCTTATGTATATCTAGCTTTGTATCAATTCCTCTCCAACGAAGTAATTAGCATTTTTTCGCTTATAAAGAGGACATTAACTGGTTATGCAGATAAAGATCATCATCAAAGTTTACAAATATAAATCTTTAGACAGAGAAATCCTTTGATTTGACAAGATTTCAAAAGGGACACGTGAGACATGACAAAACCAAGAGTGCAGTGTTTGATTATTTTTACTATTGCGACAGCAATGCTTGTTTCTGCATGCATGGGGGCACCAGCTTCGGAAGATAAAAAAAGCCATCACAGTCACCACCGTCATGGACATCACCATCACCGCCATCACGACGGTAAACATCATACGTTTGACTGCCCAGACCCTAAAACAATCAAGGAGTATCCTGTAGGTCAATGGTCGTCAAATTCAGTGTATGCCTCTTGCCATAGCGGGATCTCCTTTGAAGGATATAGTAAGTTACAAATGTGTGCAAAACCATTGTAAGATTCTCAGAACCTAACGCAATCTCGTTATTTCTTTTACAATGCTGAATAGCCATGTCTATACCCAATCCTCAAAGTGCAGTCTTGGTCGGAGTACAGATTGTAACAAATCCAGGAATCGCAAATGCTTATTGTTTCTACAATTTTGAGGGAACAAACTTACTCTTGACGTCTGACAGTTATATTGGGAATGTCACCTTTGCGTAAGTTACGATGTCTTGATTTCTTCTGAGTTGAGTGGTATATTGTTTTCTAACTGCCTTGTTTGTTCTTCTTCCGTAGTCACTTTAAAGGAGACACTTGCGTCCCAACTTCGGACAACTGTGAGCTGAAAGCCAAATTCAAGAAGTCTAGCTGTAAGAGCAAGCCCGACGGCAAAGAAAGTGAGAGCTAACCTCAGTGCAATCCTTCGAGATTGCTAGACTGATGTGTTAGCAAATTTCCCAGCCAGGGACGACTAAATAAAGTAATGCTAAGGTATATCCTTGAGTAGCATTTCTATGAAAAACAATCTTCGAAAGAAGTGCACAAATTGGGTGTTGGCGTGCATAACATTTGTTGAAATTGGTGGATGACTTCAACCTATTCATCCAAGCGAATGGACTCACGGACTTACACAGAGAAGCCTTTCCAGAGGAGAAAATCGTCACAAGGAGGGATGGGTCCTCTCTGAGAGGGACCAGGCTGGACTATATCTTCACCAATGCGGATGCGTGTGTGATTGAGGCACATCAAAAATCTGTTCGTGACTTGTCTGATCACGGCTAACCGTTCGATTCAAACTGGAAGAAGAAATGCGGAAGAAATGCGAGTTGGCAGAGACGTGGGTTTCCCAAGAGATATTCTAGAACACGAGGAGGCTATTGATAAAATTGAAGTTTGGTTGAAGGAATGTCCATGGCTGGATCAGCTGGACGATGAGGATCAGTTTATTGACAACTGGGCAGTCTTTGAACAGGAAACGGTCAGACTTGCCAACAACATCAAGAAAAGCGAAATCAAATGGAAGGAAAGCCCAAGCTCAACTCGAAAAGCTTGAAGTACAGTTTGACGAAGCTGCTAGCATGATATGGAACCCGAGGACAGCCGAACTAGAGAGTCTGATTGAGAAACACCGCGAGGATATTACTGAGCGGGAAAAGGAACGTTTTGAAAAAAGAATGGCAAGAATGTTGAAGAAAAGGATCGGAATACATGAGCGTATGTTAACAGGAGAATTGATAGGCGGTCTGAAAGGCACGGATGGAAACGTTCTCACGGAACAGGCTGACCTAGAGAGAATTGGTGCGGCATTCTATGCAAATCTCTATGGTGACAGAGAACAGAGAGATACAAGCCGCAGTAACGTTCAACAAGTCGGTACACTTAAGTCTTCTGTATTCGCTCGGTGGGAAGCATTTTCTTTAAACACATTCTAACTCTTTGCCAACTTAGATTCCCTCTTTCTTAAGATGAAGTCTTTGACACGTCAAGTAATGATATTACGTAAAATCTCACTCATTTTGGCAAACTTTCGACGCGAGGGATGAAGGATTCTTTTTATTATCACCAAAGCTCATCTCACACTGTTATATAGTCGAAACAGATATTTTGCCTATGACACCTGGTGGCTACTGGGGAGCATGGGCAATTCGCGAAACTGGAGGTTTTGTAAGCATGTATGAAGGCGCACATAGCACTGATGGAGTAACCCTTGTCGTCATCAAGACCCTCAATCATAAAGCTAACTCTTCGGGAGTGGAGAATCTCAACCAGGTAGTTTTATTTTGGTCAAATAATACCATGACAACAATAGGAATTGGTTCCATGGCCAGCTCTTTGAATGGAACAATTTTTGAGTGGGATAAATACTATTTCAATGAAAACACACAAACATGGGAAGAAGGTACGCAGTTCTCTAAAGCTGGTTACCGTTCTTGTTACTTTCCTTCGAAAACGTACAAAGGACAAACTGACGGCTATCTTGGGCGTGAGCTTGTTTTGGCTTCCTTACTTGATACTTCGAACCCATGGCATGGATTCTTGCGCCACAACCGGGCAGAAACTTACTGTTCCACAAAATTTGAAAAAACCGTCGACTTAGGAAACAGTGAACTTTATGGGATGAAGTTTTTTACGGAATATGGGACTACGAAGGTGGTTCCTATATTTTGCAACTGTCTTACTATAGGGCAGTTGTTCTTTCGGATATGGATTACTCTAGCGTTGTATTGGATATGGACAACGTGACTTTCAGCGATCCAGCGATTAAAAGTAGCCAGTTTGGGTCTGTTAATGCTTGTGATTCTTCTGCTGATCAATCTGTGACGCCGAGTTTCAGTTACACTCTGTCTGATACCAATTCGTACACTGATTCGACAACAAATAGTTACTCGTACTCGAAAACGTACAAAGAAGACACGTCAGTTACTGTGAAATACGAATATAAATTGGTGCAGTCACGGGTTCTGCTTCTGCATCTCAAGGCTTTAGCTATTCTTGGACCAGTTCAGAAACTAATTCGTATACGTACTCAAATACCGAGTCACAGACTACATCTACAACCATTGCTAACTCTGCTACGGTAACAGCACCAGCAGGAACAGTTACTATGTAATTGGAGTTTCTATGTTTATGAGGTGACTGTTGCTGTTCCTTATTCAGGATGTGTAACATTGACTTATAGCGACGGCAGTACAGCGAAAGAATATGTTGAATCGTCCTATACTTTGTATGCTCAGTATGCGTCGGACTTGGTCGCGACTGATGGTACGTGTTTGGTTAGATAGTACCTAACTGTTGTTGTAGTAGGTACCTTTACGTCATAGCTATGAGCACTTATGTACCCTGAAACAGAGATGAGTGAACGAGTAAGAGTGAACGAGTAAGAGTGAACGAGTAATCAACTCTATTTAACTGTGATTCTATTGTAACTGTTATGATTTCGAATAAAAGCTTTTGGTGAGCAAGACAAATTGAGAAATATATCACTCGCAGTCTATTGTTTGACAGTGGCCAGTGGGGGAAGAAGCCGGGAAGAAGTGGGTTGTTCTCTATGTGAAGGCAGGGGGAAACATGCAAACATAGGGCGACTTTACTATACTTGTACACCCTAATTTTACACTTCGTTACACGAAGAATCAGTCTCAGTCTCCATTTTCCATCCTTCTTTGGTATTTTGAAGAACCGATGATTTTGAAACAAAAAGACTGAGTGAGGGAGTAGGGTTAGGGGAAAATGTCTAACTACAGTAATAAGTCCTAAAGACCCGTGCAAAGGATCTACTGCTAGCTGCTCCTGTGCTAGCTGACCCTCTTTCAAGCTAAAACAGCAGTTAATGGGATTATTTTTGTCATCAAGGCCAACTTCCCAGAAATCAGTCTTCTTTGGGAGGGGGGGCTGTGTACACCAGGAAATCATAGAGGATTCACAATCCAGCTCCTTTGAGCTGCGGACCTCTCACCAGTGCCCTCAAGTAACCGGCAAGTAACGTATCTTGTTTACGTCCACCAAGTTTTCTCCCCCACTATACAGGCCATGGGGACAACCTCTTCATGTCGGGCTTCGTAACAGAGGTCTACCCAAGAAATACCCTGGCGGCGGCGGACGTAGTAGAGTTACCATATCATTTTACTCTTTTCTTGACCTCACATCATGCCTGAATTTTCAAGTGTAAGTGTAAGTGTTAGAATAGTTGGAAGATCACAAAATTACGTGGAAGAATGGAGCAAGCTTTCCCCTTATTGTTGCTGTAAAGTCTACCCTATCGCCTAAGCTATCTGCTATAGCCTATACACTTCCAAGAACTCTTTGAATTTCTCAATTACAAATGACTTCCCAAGTCAAGTTGATTATTCGGATGGTATTCAACACTTTTCCTTCCCAACTCCTGCTGTTGAATTATTCCGGCATCTTGTTGCTCAACGACTTGGGTTTACCATATGTAATTCTTGGCTCCCTTTTCATATCAATATGTTTCCAGCAAGCGTACTAGGTCTTGGTAGACTAGCAGAACATCCTAGGAGAATATTCAAAAACAAAGCTCATGGGAGCTGGTTCCTTTTTTTTTGAGTCATATATGTAGATGATAGTAATTATTTTATTAAGTGCATTATGCGTGAGTGCGTATTTAGAGCTGCAGTGTGCGAAAAAGGAGTGTGCGTACAAGGAACAAAGAAAGTAAGGCATAGGGTACGGAAGGTCGAGGTTGTTATTTACCAGAATTGTGGAACTCTTCCATCAATTACAGCGTCTTCGTTTCTATCAAGGGATATCAAAGAGGACATGGGTCCAATGTTATTGACTGAATGTTTCCCAGTATTAGAGATCTGTGATCGTTTGAGAGTATTCAGGATGTGGGAGGTCTTTGTCTTCGTTATGCCTCTGTTGACAGAGCTTTGTCTGTGAAGGCATTTCCTAGAATCATCGTCCATATCGATGGCCCTGCGCATCCCTGACAAGGATGTGGGAATTAATTCTGGACTGGCTTGATTGTACACCGGGCACCCCGTTGGGGGGGAGTTGGGGTTGGCAATGATAGGACCTGAGCTATGACCATTAGCACTTTCAAACCCGGATGCACCAGTGGTGACCGAAGCAGCTTCGCTGCTGTGAGGAAGAGAATCAAACATTATAGATAAGTTTGCCTCAGACGCTGCGGTAGAAAAGCTATTAGGGACATTGAATTTGTTTGCTGAAGACGGTGAAGTGTTTGAGTCACGAGGAAAAGACGTGTCACCAGTCACTCTCAAAGAAGAAGGGAGGGGGGTACTGTTCGCCCGTTGTTCATAAGGCAAACGGCCTACCATGGAAGAATCAACATACATTGAGCCGCTGTATGGGGTGCTAAAAGGGTAACAGCTACCATAGACAAGAGGGTTGACTTGGGAGTGCGCAAACGCGGAGAAGGGCATTGCACCATAAGACTCCCGCTTCGTGAAACCAGTGTATGGGGTGTTTTCGAAGGAACGACCTCTCATTGTGTGAGGATAAGACATTGCGCCTCTGTAAAAGTCAGCTCCAAGGTCTATGCTATGGTCATTGTCTTCATCACTAAAGCCACCAACAATTGGGTTTTCCAGCACCCTCGGGGAAACACGAAGCGTTTCCAATTGCCAGTTATGGTTTCTTTTCAAATCCGCGGTTGTAGCGAAAGTGGTGGCGTCTGTGTAGCATACGAGTCTGAGACAACTTCCATTCGCTTTATCGGCGATGATTCTTTTTCTCAACCCATTTAGTTTTTCCTCTTTAACCTTTTGATCACCCTTGGATACAATAACAGCCTCCTTGTACACAATAAATTCCCCACTGGCATATGAATTACACCAGTGCCGCCCGTCAGTCCATCTACTAATACCAGACTCAATTTCATTGTATATATATATTTGCTGGGGGGCAACTTCTTTTCGGAGTTCCGTAGTCAGGCGCTTTGTTGTCAAAGGAAGTTTACCTTCACATGCCGCACGAAAGCACAAGTTTGCATCCTGCTCGGTACGCACATATCCAACAAGAAAAGGCATATTTATACAAAGAAACTCAACTTAGTCAATTGATTCCCGCTTTCGAATAATATGATTTCCTAAAAAAGGTAGAGCTCAGGTCTCAAGAATGAGATTTAGATTTGCTTTCTCGACGATTTAAAAATTAAATGTAAAAAAAATAGTTTAAGTCCTTTTTCTCTGGTGCATTTATAGCAGACGAAGGCCTCAAAGAAAGACTTGCTTTTGAAAGGAAATAGTAAGCACTAACTCGGCTTCAAAAGGAAATGTGGTGGAGTTCTGGCTTTCACTATTGACAATGCATGATGGGTGCTGCCCGCTGGCATTGGAAACATAGCAGAATAAACCGGAAGAAATGATATATGCTGTGATGTTTCTAATGCGCTGTATTACAAACAGAAACAACCGCGAACTTGAGCTATGAACAATTTCAAGGGGTCTTTTAGAACTTGCACAGCTTAAACTACTTGCCGATAAACGTTTTGCTTTGGAAACACCATTGGGCTTTCAGCACCCGAACTCCGTCTTTGTTAAGCTATTAGCTAGAGCACTGATTGGGGCAGGGCCCGTGCTGCACGTTGGCCGGTCACGCTTTCATTTGGAATGCGATAACATGACCTTAACTTTTCTAAAAGTAGGATTTTTCCCTGAAAAAGCAAAAGCCCCTTGGCCCTTTCTTTTTTCTTTCCTAATCCCTACTCGAGGTTCAAATTTCCATGCCATCCATGCATTCCGGGACATTCACATTGTACTACATGAGTCATGATGTGTGCATTAGGGTGCAGCTGTGCAAAATGGCACTGGGGAGTGGCCCAATGCCCATGAGAATTGTCGGAATAATAGGGGCCGCTTAAATGGCATCCTGGTCCTTATATGAAAGGTCTTGCTATTACAAATTCCAAAATTAGGATTTAAGGTGTTTTTTTAATTATGGGCGATTTATAAGGAAAGGTTCTCAACTCGGAATAATTACGTAAATATTGACATGAGTTTTTCCGATCAAGTCTGAAGTCATAGAGTCATGCATGGCGATTTTTTCCTCTCTTTCTCTAGTTCTTCCTTAGTCCTGGCCTCTCTCAGCAGGCCTCTCTAGAGAACTTTCTTGTTCAGTTTATAAACTATACCTGGCAATTTCATGATAATCCAAGCCACCGCACGCATAATACCATTGATAACAATGGCACTGCAAGACCAAAATAGTCAATGCTTTGGATTGAGCAACTATTATGCTTTTCTTCATATGAATAACTAGGCACACCATGGCTATTCGTTTAATAAGAATGATCTTAAGCTTCGAATGCTTTGTGTTACCTAGCTTTCATTGTTGACTCATCTAACAACTCATCTTCAGACCGGTTTTCGTTTTTAAAATCTTTAAATTCATTCGAGGTCACTGAAGATGATCCTCCACCAGCTATGCAGCTAATTGAGGAAGCTTCATTCCTCATCGGAGAACTCAGTGACGAAATACTGAGAGGAAGGCGGAAAATTCGGAGTTACAATTCCAGTACTAGAGGGAATTGAAGACACTATGGTCACTTCAGTGTAAGTCACAACAAACTGAAACTATTGGACTAATAGCAGAGCAAACACATTACAGATGTCGCTTTAGCACTGTTAGTAGACATCGGAGCCATACTTTGTTTGTTCAGGCCCTGCTGCTGTCATCAAAATATTCCAGCGTGATCACAATAAAGGAATCAACAATGTCTTTGATGACTACTACTCTCATGCCAACTAGCTATCCTGAGCCAATAACTCTCTTATTGACTACCACTGGTAAGGCAGCAAATGCACCTGAACTACCTGCTCCCCTCGCCCCTAGCACTGTCATTACAATAAAGTAATAAGCAAGTTTGTCTGTGACTACCACTTTGTGGACAACCACCGAGCCTGAGGTAACAGCGTGAAGCGTCTTCAGGGAACACAACTGCGATGATAGCAAAGGAACCAACAATACCTTCAAAGCACCCCTGTAAAGATAACAAAGGAGCCTATGGCCTGAGCCACCAGCATCAAAATCCTTAGAGGATCCTTTGTTGTCTTCCAGTGATGCTTCTGAGGACATTGTGGGCTCGCGTTCATTTCTTGTCACAAACATGGTAGTTCCTAAAGGCATTGTTGCTTATTCGGCTTCTTTGCTGCTATGACAGTGATAGTCACTAAGTGCTAGATAATAAGGAAGTTGTTAGTTCCTATGTTGGATAACCAGCCATCTTGGCTGTTATCAAAGTGATAGATAGTAAGGAAGTTGTTTTCTCAATTCTCAGGCTCCTTTCTTGTTTTTACATCGGTGCTCCCAAAGGAGTTGTTGGTTCGAGTTCCTTAACTCATATTCTGGAGATATTGTTTGTCCTTCTGAAGATGTTGTTTGTCCTTCTGGAAATGGTGTTTGTTCGGTGTTCTTTGTCTGTCCCTCTAGTGAGGCCCTTGGTGTGGGTTACTTTGTCTTCCTTCTAGAGGGGTTGCTTGTTGGGCTTCCTTTGTCATCCGTCTAGCGACGTTTTTGGTTCGGTCTCTTCTGCTGTAATCCCAGAGCTAAGCACTTAAGACGCTGTTGTCTCGACTCGTTCCTAGTACTTATGGTAGTGCTTCCAAAGACACATTCTTTTTGGGCTCCTTTTCCGTCACAAACGTGGTAGTCCCTCAAGACGTTTTTGGCTCCTTTGTTGTCATCGCAGTGAGCTGTCCCATCCCAGGCATAACAATCGTATTCCTTGCGCATGTTAGTGGCTAACGCTTCTTTGCTGTCTTCAAAGAGGTGGTCACAGAAGACGTCGATTGCTCCTTTTTGAATTCTCAGTTGTACGCCTGAGGATAATGTTCTTTTAGGTCTCTTTGTCGCCATCCCGGCAGTACTCACAGAACAAGGTGTTTAGTGCATGCCGTAGCAGTCTGTGTTCTTTGGAACTCCATGGTGAATTTCCCCGTTATTTTGAACCAGTGGTGGTATTTTGATTTGCCCCGGAAACAGATTTGACACCCAACAAAGATCTCCCAATTTGTCTATTGGCTTGTGTGGTGCAGAGTATCCAGAAGAAAGGACTTGTTCAATGGCTGCTCTTTTGACTTTTCCATCTATAAAACACTGTCCCGACACAACTTATTGTTGCGTTCCTGGGGTGGACACAAAAAATGGGTTCTTCCATTTATCACAGGTGAACTTCATATTCATAAATGAGATTCTCTTTTGTGATGGGTTGAAACGCTTCGGTTGAAGCACAACCCCACTCTTTTCTCCAACAGTGCGAGATGGGAGCATGTCTTTATCATGTGCAAGTGTTTTCGACTGGGACCCTTGGAGAAGGAGACATATGCAATAAAGCAAAATAGGAAACAATAATGATTCCCTTTCTCTAATTAGTTGAAACAAAATCAGCACAGGAGATTATCTTTTTAGGAGTATGCCAGCTAGTGAAAATGTGACACTTTTTTTTTCATTCATTATTATGTATGGGTAGGGCAGGGCAGCTCCACACAAGCAGCACATAATCCGAGCAATGGTCGACTCTTCTTCAAAATGGTTAATGACAAAGCACACAGAGGCGGATAAGTGTTTATCGTTTCACAAGTTGAGGGGCGGGACCCTGAAACAGCCTCTGTGTAATTTAAAAAGCTCATGTCTAATTGGAAATTACTGTTGCAGGCCCGGCCTTCCATATATGGGTCATGAGTCCATGGATGTGAATGTCATTTAAGAGACTACAATTATTCCGATAACTCTCATGTCCTTTTTTAGCTGAATGGGTGGGAAGTTGACCTTTGTCCTTTCAAGGGAACACAGCACAGTGCCCGTCGACTATCAGAAGGCTTCGCCCATTTCATGGGAGCAAGTGATACAGAAAGAAAGAAGGAATAAGTGAAAAGCAACGCTTTGGACTGGGGAGTTGGGAGTTAAGTTCACTTTAGCGGTATAAGTTTTTCAAAACACCTCATGTTGTTCGCACAAGTTCCGCGTTTGATGGTTTGGTGTGGTTGATAATATACTCAATTAGAAACATTACAGCGTATGACCTCTATGCCCACCTGCCCTCCTATTTCCCATGCCATTTCTAAGACATAATTCCGTCATAAAGGGAAAGTGCTTGGATGAACTTCCCCCTGAAAAATCAAGGAGGTTGGTTCATGCTGCAGCCTGCAAGTTACAGTTTTATTTGAACCTCATTTGTTATACTTTATTCTATACATATTTAAATAGACCGCTTATTCACAGTAATTCCTGACCGCCAAGAGTCAAGACCGAAGCCAAGACAACTTTTCGCATCCTTGCTTCGGACTTCGGTTTTGTTTTGATGAATGGCGAAGAAAAAAAACAGTCTTTTGTAAGCATTACGGATATGTTTATTTATTTGTTTGGGTTTTCTCTACTCCCCGCCTATAATGGGAGTTTTGCCTTTGAATATGCTGTAGGAGTTCCTGTCCCAGAACCAGAACTACGCCCCCGTTTAAGCTAGAGTACTCTTTGTAACAATTTGTGCACTTGCAAGTCAATGCCATCTCTTCCAAAAGGAGGAATTTTCCCTCAGAAAACAAAAGACTCTTTCTTTTTGGCCCCCCTGAATGGTCAAGCTCCCACCCATTCATTCAGAGATATCATGAGGCAACTGGACATAAAGAACTAAGAAGGGCATGAGAATTGTCGGAATAATTGGGGTCCCTAAAATAACTTTTCCATCCATATATGGAAAGTCCTTTTCAATTATCTTTTTTTTATATATATTTCCGAGGCTTAACACTCGCTCTCGGCTCTATCCTCAAATTTTCAGAGATTATCGATGGCTACGATATCTCTCTGTTGGTGTATTTTGAGGATGGATGGCCTTAGAGAATCTAGATATCTGTTGAATTCCAAATTTGACAAGAGTTTTTCCGATATGTGCAATGACAAAGAGCCTGTGTCAGTGTCAAAAGTCTTGAAGCGAAGGGCATTGAAGAATTGTTTACTGGAAAGTAGAAAGTGTGCTCTCTTCGCCGTAGTGGGCTGCAAATGTCAATATTGTCAAGGGCGTATGTGTGGCGTTTACCAAGCGAGAGGAGGGGGCGTTGGGTATATGATATTTAATTATTTACACACATTTTATTCTTGACTATTTATTGTGATCTTCAAAATCAATTTGCATTGCTGAGACAGCTCCCCAACTCTTTCTAGGTGGTAATTTTGTTCTCCAAAGGATTCTCATACGACTTAGCTTAGTCTATTTTCCATCTAACACATCAAATTACACGTTCGTAAAATACAGACAAGTTCTACGCATTGTATTACCTATGTGCGAGTTTAACTGTTTCCTCTTTCTGTGGTCACTAAATCGTTAAATAAAATGAGACGGTTCCTCGTGAGTTGGTACCTTCCCTCCTCACTGAGGTTGATTGTTACCATATTAGGGTTCCAATTCTTGCTCTCAGCTGCATGTGGTGGCACTGGCTTGTGCAGTGGGGTACGTAATGTCTACAATGGCTGGGCAAACCTCGACTATGTAGCTATATAGAAGTAATTACATAATTAGAGGGTTATGGGATCCGATGTTTAGGGCCTTCCTTTTTGTTTCAAACTTTAAATGAACAAGAAGTGGATAAGCGTAAAACCAAACAAGCAAGGATATTGTTCACTATACTCAGACTTATTTATGGATTTTGGCGGAACAAGGCTGAGGATATCTCTTCGTAAAATGACGTAGCATATGACATTGCCTTTTCCCCTTTGTTCTGTCAAATCCATTTGCCATCTGCCATCTCCCCTTCGCTCTTCGGCTGTGGAAGAGACACTTAAATTTAGCCAGCCAAGTATTACTTTAAGCTAAGTAGTTTACAAGACCACTGCTATCAATGGCACTGCAGGATAAATGGTTTAATCCTTTGAAGCGAACAACTATTTACTATTGCTTTCTTGTTGTGGATGAGCTGGGATGCTATGAACATTCACATGATTGGAATGCTTGTTCTTTTGTTTGACTGTGTATCAGAGGTTTCATCCATGACTGATGGGAATATTGCCCATCTAAATGCTGCTTAGTTGCTCTTATGAGGACTGAAACTTCCCCGGTGAGCCCTATCGCTATTGGGCGATCAACGTCAGTAACCGTGAATGAAGTTGAGGACTTTCAAAACAAAAGCTAATCTTTTAGCATTTACATGAACCATCCCATCAGTCAGAAATAAAAGCTCTGACACATTGTCCCACAAAAGAAAAGAACACTCCAGTTGCGAATATTCATAATATCCCGAATAATCCAAATGAAGAAAATCACAATAGCTTTTCATATCAGTCCAAAACGTCAACTATATTGCTGTTTCGGTGTCACTGGTACCCGTGTTGAGCGATCTTGTAGTGTCAATTGCTAGGCTTTAAGCTAATATTCGGTTGTCAGATAGATTTAAATAAACATGCTAAACTATGCTTTAAATTCCTTTCGCAAGCCAAACTAGAAAGCATTTGGTTCAAATACCTGTTTTCAAAAGAGCAAGCATATGAAACACGCAAAGGAATAAGGGCTGACTGAAAAGCAATCAAGATTCAAAGGTGATGTTAAAGCTAATCTACAGCCACTGTAGAACAGGTTGCATATAGTTCAACAAACTCAATTTTTTTGATCCCTGTGGGCTGTGGAAGTTTTGAAGTTTTTATTCGTCCAGTTCGTCCATCAGGTTTTCTATTCATCAAAGTATCAAGATAAATGGGCTGTTCGTGTCAAGCCATGAGCTAGAATGACCTTGTGCAGGGAACTGCTCGTGGGAACAGGTTGGGAGAGAGGTGGATGGCGTATGTGGGTGGAACACATGAGCACTCAGCACTACCCGTGCCTGTAATCTGTTTGAGGGATGTTGCTTCAGCTGGACATGAATATAAGAAAAACATCTTCAGGGGAGAGAACTTCATTTACAATGGGAAAGGGATTTACTGCCCCTTAGGCAAGGAAAGTAAAGTAGAAACGGTGGAACATATAAATTCGTGTAGGGCTACCTGGAGCTAGCAAATTCCGCGAACCAAAGTCGCAATATCGCAAGACGACACTCATTGAGTATCTCATCAGCAATACGAAGAACACAATCATTGCTTTTGCAGTGGTTTGGAAAGCCAGAAATGCTTTCTTTCATTCAGAAGATGAAGCTGAAAGGATAATCAACATGGTCTTGCTTCAAGTTAAATGGGAGGTTGACAAAAGGAAAAAGGAACAAAGACGCCCGCGCAGTAGAAGGGTAAGAGGGTAAATCGTATACGTCCAGACTAAAGACCATGTTAGTAGCGGGCTCCTTGAATGATGGTCCCTTGAATGATGGGAAGGAACACGTGTGAATAGAGTATCCCCCAAGGATTACTATATAATAAAAGTAATCCTTGAGTATCCCCAAGCTCGCGGGCTCCTTGGGCTGTAACCCGGGGTAAACCGTAAACCGTAAAAGTGGGCAATGTAAAAAAAAAAAAATCAAACCTGAAACAGGCGGTTCATCTCTTGCCTGTAATTGTTCCGCTGTAATTGTGTGATGTGAAACCACCATACGTCTAGAGTGCCTAATTACATTGATGATGGGTCTTGGGAGTCGTGAGCGATTTGCTTAGGTTTTGCCCTCAGAAAAAGAAGCACTTGCCTGACTAAAAAAGAATAGTGAAGATGAACATGAAATGCAGAAGCAAAGCTGAATTGGCGTTTCTCATTAGCCTGAATAGCTGGCTAATACTTCTAGTAGTGACTACAGACCTGCTATATGAGCAATGATAGAGTTTGAGTGTTTGTAATTAATATCAACCTTTCATTTTGGTCATCATCAATTAGAAAACTCTCAAGCTACCGCAACAGAGGGGAGTGGCTCCTTGTTCCTCTGTAAACTCTTATGGGAAAAGGAGTATAAGAGGATGAATACCTGGCCATCCCCCGCAACTAAAAGCATTTACTAACGGACAATCTCTGTTTTGAATTACATCCTTCAAGATCTTCAACGATTGAAATCAAAAATAACTATTTCTTTTGAGATTCCTCCTTAACAATGCTTTCCAAATCATGTTTTTTATTGATGGTCCTTGTGTTGGTCGTACCACTCCTTGCCAGTGCCCAGCACCAAAAGCCAGATGCGTTCTCTAACTACTGTGCTTCGTATGAGAAAGAGGTGAACAAAAGAGAGTTTGATGCCAGGCGTAAAGTTTTCGAGGACAATGTTGCCAAGATCAAAGCCAATAATGAAAATGAAGGATCTTCTATTGTAATGGAAATCAACCAGTTTGCAGATATGACTGCCCAAGAGTTTCACGCCTATTTGACCCTGCACCCTTTGCCTTCCAGAATGCTGTTGAGGGCCAACATCCTGGATAAGGAATACACTGGTATTGAACCCATCAACTGGAAGAAAACTGCCGTAACAGAAGTTAAGAGCCAAGGGGGCTGCGGTTCTTGCTGGGCCTTCTCTGCCGCTGGGGCTCTTGAAGGATGGAACATTCTGGTAAATGGAGATTACCGCTCCCTCTCTCCCCAGCACCTTGTCGACTGCGATACCGGAAACAGCGGATGCAGGGGCGGATGGACAGAAACAGGTTTAAAATTCGTCAAAGATCAGGGAGGAATTGCATCTTGGAATGACTACCCTTATGTCGGCAAGGATGGTACCTGTGAACAAAAGGGAAAGACGTTGTACGCCCCTATTGTTGACTATGTTCAAGCAAAGCCTTCCGATGCCGGCCTTCAAGCTGCTTTGGAGTATGGTCCTGTAACCGTAGCTGTCGATGCTGGGCCATGGCAATTTTATTCTGGAGGAATTATGAAGGACTGCAGAAAAGAGGAATTGAACCATGGCGTTTTGTTGGTAGGATGGGAAATGGACTCCGTCACTGGCAGGCCTGTCTGGATTGTAAAGAACTCCTGGGGTCCCAGGTGGGGAGAAGCTGGATACATCCGCATCCTCTCTGGCGAAAACGACTGCGGTATTAAGGAAGCGGCTGTCGTTCCCGTTCGTGGTTTGTAAAGAACTGGAGTTTACTAAATCAATTGCATGAAAAGAAATAAAAAAACAGGCGTGAGTCATGACTTGGTGCAGACAATAAGAACCGCTAGGAACTCTTCAAAGGTCAAGGAACTGAAAACACCCAAAAATAGAGCAAACACAAATCAACTGGTTACAGAAAATGTAAACGGGGTGGGGAAAGAAGTGGAAAGATAGTTCGGCAAGAAGAGGACAGCCCTCAATGAAGGTTTAAAGTTCAGATCGCAAGGTGATTCACCGCCTTCCATTTTTCTTGCTCTTACACACAAAATGTATTACGGTTTACTAACGTCCCGTGCTACTGTAGCAAAAACCTAAATTTTGAGGAGCTTTAATTGCAAAGTAACTCGGCAGAAAACTCTGGAGCATCCGAGTTGTGGAAGGATGGGCATCTCCTGATAAAAGCAACGGTATCGCCTGAAATGCTCTTACCTGGAGCAGGGTATGTGAGGTGCCCTGAAACGGTCCGAGAATGGGCATCATACGCCAGCGCGGTGTCGATATCATTGAGAGCAGGGAAGATGGGTGGCTTTGTCACTGTCATGGAGCGAAATACACCAAGTCGAGCCCCGGGAAGAGCCCAGTCTTGAATGCCGGTGATTGTCAGTTCAGTCTCTTTTTCAGAGCTTTTCAGTTCAAAAGTGACACTGTAGTCGCTATTCTCGCTGGGATTTTTGCTCAACCATGGCTTGTCCAACGTGTTGGGTTGAAAGGTCACCTCGGCTTTAAACTGCGTACCTGAAGATTCAATCACTCTAATGCTCCTGACAGGCTCAACAGGCCGTTCATCTGAGTAATTTGCTCTTTTTCCAAAAATGAATGAGAACCCAAAAGGAACTTGAAGCCACCCTTTCTTTGGGTAAGGAGTAAGACGGATATTTCCATCTTCATACATAACAAACGTCTGCACCAACTGGTCAATATAATATGTTCGACGACTCTGTGCATAGGTTAGCATACTTCCCGTATATTCCTTGTCTCCTGTTCTGGTGGTGGTGATATTCAGAAGTTGAGGATAGCGAAACCAGAAGTCTTGATATGCTGCATCCACTACGTGCTCTTTCGTACTGAGGACATGCTGTATAGGGTATGCTCGGCCGCCTCTGCTACTGAACTGCAAAGCGTCAAATAGTATCCGAGGCCTACTTGCACTTCCAAGTTTGCTTTTGACTGGTCGCAACAACATTTGCAGAGCACTCGTGTAGCACCCTTTGGGTTTGTAAAGGTCGGGAATCTCTGCATAGCAATACTGGATCTCTGTTGTTTTGTTGAGAATACAGTTTCCGAGCAAGTTTGGGTACACTGTGGATGTGTTGTTGGTAAAGTACATTCCAAGCACTGCGTCATCATCTGAAAACGATATGGCAACCGTAATGTGAGTCCCTTTTGCACCATATAAACCTCTTTGATCACTATCGATCCAACTGGTGAAGTATATGGTGACATTATCCAACTGGCCGTATTGCATGGAGTCTGGGAAGAGTGTGGACGAGTCATTGCCTGGACTACAGTTGTTTGGCAGCCCATTCATTTCTGCATGATACACGTAACTCTCAATCCCAGGTTTTTGTGCAATCTTTGTATTGAACTGACCCGGTCCACCACCAAACCGACCAATTTTCATAAACACATCAGAAGTCAATGAGGGACAGTTTGTGAAGTTGGAACCAAAATGATGAAAGTCAGCAGAGACAACGGGATGAAAGGCCCTTAATCGAAACCCAGTCACAGACGCACGAACCGCCGAAGGATTGGCATTGCTGTAGTCTCCCACAAACAGTCCACTCTTCACATTGTCTACTTCCTGACATAAAGTCTCCCTACTATCATCTTTGACCACAATCCTTGGACAGACTCGCCGAAAGCTATTCTCCTTCGTATTGCCATCTTTGTCTTTGACCGCTCCCCTCGGGGCAGGTGCTGCTCCTCCATGGAACACCCCTTGTGCTTCCAGGATCGCAACACTTTCATTAATAGTCAAGCAACGCGTTATCGGTGTCTCTCTGTTCCACTCTTTGTCAATCACATAAAAGATTGCTATTACACAAGCAACGAGAAGGAATCCAGCTTTAATCATTTTATTCCAAATATATTGGCACACCTCCTTGCCTGATTTAACTTTTTAAATCTAAAATATATATTTTTTTTTCTTTTCTTTTTTCCTTAATTCAAAATGTGCCAAAGAGCGGGTTGAAATGAAGAGTTATCTCCACTCGGGGAATATTACTATGTTGTACATACTTACTTCTAACGGTTTCACCTTGAAAGCGTAGCTGTGTTTATCTACTGAAGCATCATGGCCCACTCCTATAGTCACATAATTAGTGATCAGAATAATATTAGGAATTATATAAAAAAACAATAAATGGATGATAAAAAATAAAAAAAGAAGATAGAGGAGTTGAAGGAAAAGGATAAACAAAACAAACAGAAAATATAAATTAACTATATATGAAAATTCAGTAGAAAAAAAAAGCGGGAAAAATGTTTTCTTAAGTATAGGAAATCCTATAGAAAAGTCTGTACGAGAAATCCCATACACAGACCTGGAAACCAAAAAATAAAAATTAGGTTTCTTTTTTCTTTTTTTTCCCTTTTCCCTCTCCCGGCTCCCCCCCTACCATAAAAATAAAAAATAATTTTTTTCTTTTTTCGTGTACCCTCTATTTACTACTGGAGTGGGCCATGGAACTTGGAAGCAGTAAAGGACAACTCATCACAAGCTCTCTAGTGATGAAAAAAAAAAACGAGAAGAAAAAACAAAATTGGAAAAAATCAATTTTTAATTTTTATCCGTTTTTAGTGAATTTTGGTGTATTTTTCTGTATTTTTTTTTATTCACAGAAATAAGGAAATAGTGGTATAGGTGCACAGCGAGGAAAGGAACAGTCTAGCGGATAGTCTTGAAAAGCTTTAGGGCCTGTGGGTATACACAGTGTACACCCTATAATTGACTGTACATGACACCACAGATGAGCAGTCAATTACTGCTTTACATTTTTGTCAGCAATGTTCTTTTTTTTTTACATGAGTTTGTTAAAGTTACAAGTTATACTATTGTGTAATGTGGTAGGGTTTAAGTTTATCCCTTCGATAGGTTTATAGCTCATAAACCAGTTCTTGCCTCAGTTCTTGCCTCGATGTGATTTGTTTGTTTCCAGCACCTGCTTGCTTGCGTGTGTGTGATTTGTTTGTTTCCAGCGCCTGCTTGCTTGGCTCTGTATGACACTTGCTTATCTCTGATTGACTTCTGGAAAATATGGGCTATTTTATTTCAAAAATTTTAGCCCCATTGGGTTAGGATTCTCATTTGTTGACCACAGCATCTGCATGCTCTTTAATGTCGTTCTCGGTGAACGATTCAAGCTCCATGACTTTGCAAATTTCGTTGCACTTATGCCTGTCGAAGAAGTTTGCTATTCCTTCCGTTCCTTGGTCGGTTGGCCCACAGCGTTGGGCATGGCTGTTGAAGGCGGGGTCGAATAATGTTGTTGTATCCCCTTGAAGGTCGCAAAGGAGATATTCCGTATTGGAAAGCGTATACGAGGCATGGGACAATGCCTGGCATATTTTGTTGTGGTTTGAGGGCTGTTTGGACTGGTAGGTTTCGTTGTTGTTCTTTTTCGATGTGGACTGAACAAACGGGTACTGGACGCACATGCTTTCACCACCATATGTTTTGCTAAAATCTCCATGGACCGTTAAAAGATACGTGAACTTCATGTTCTTCACCGCGGTGCTTATTGAAGCCATACTCTTTTCCTGGGAGTTCTTCAACTTTTGCTGAAATGTGCTGCGGAAAGCATTCAACACCAACTCGGTATAGGCTTGCATGAACAAGTCTGGGCAAATACTGCCGCCTGAGTGGGAGTAAACGAGGGCGACTTTCTCTGGTTTACCGCATGAGCTAGTAATGACGCGCGCTGGGATGCATATTTTGAACGCCCCTTTGCGATGATTCGTGCTGTCCGTGACAGACAGCTGCATATTGGGCAACGTCATGGTCACAAACATCAGGTCATCAGGGGTTACAACGGGGTTCTCATTAGTTTCTCCAATTGTGCTTCCGTAGTGTACGGCAAAGGGAGGGAAAAAAAGCTGGTCTATGGGCAAAGTGTCCGGGCGATCTTTCGGCAAAGTTTCTGACTGCTTTTAGGAAAGCCAAGAGAATGTTTTCAGCGTCACAGTCACAGGGTATTCACTTGTCAAGGTGTCAACCATCTTGGCAACTGCTTCGCGTTTCTCATCATCTCCTGCGGGAAGGGGGGTCTGGCGTTTAGTCACGGCTGCTGCGTTGAGAACATCCAGTGGGGTATTCACCAAAGTGTCAAGAGCTTCCAAAGGCGACAATCGATCTACCATATGAGGTAGTGCGGCAATAGCAGAGCATAGGTGCGAAAAGGCTGGCTTCACTTCGGCTGTCGCCTTTCGCTTGGACGCTGGTGCACCACGGGACTTGCGCGACTCGACCCGTTTGAGACTCTTGACTCTTGTGGCATTAGTCAGCAGTGTGGCCGAGCCCGCCACTGTTTCCATGTCACGGCAAAGTACTTTGGGGTATTTTATAACAAAGACTACCCGAGGTTGCTTCCCCTTGCGAGCCTTGGGAAGAAACAAACTCCACTGTTGGTGTATGGTGTTGGCTGAAGAGCCTGTACCACTCCCATAGCCCAACCTGGATCGAGAAGCGCCGGTATCTCATGCAAGTCCCCATCCGTTTCCACGGCGAAGAAGAAGAGTGACTGATCCACTGGGTTACCCGACAAGTACATTCGCCATTGTCGCACACAATTGCTGAAGAAGCGATCACATTTTGTAGCTCCACGGAAAATCCTACGTCGCATTTTTCCCATCAAAGACTCGGGGTCGTCTTTCTCGGTGAGAGTAAGAACTGCTGTACATGCAGTATAGCTGGTATCCGACCCAGTCATTTCGCATACTTGAGGAGGGGTGTGGCTCAACTCGTGTATACAACCCGGACCTCCAGACTCGTCATCGGTGTCAATGACACCAAGAGACACTGTGAAGCTTAAACTTGACACAGTTTTTGCCAGCTTCTCTTGCAGAGCTTTGTCGGTCGCCGGAGCGACATTTCGCGGGGCACATTTGTAGCCACTCCGCAAAGCCTCCGAC
This sequence comes from Ichthyosporea sp. XGB-2017a, assembly GCA_002811675.1. Lineage (NCBI taxonomy): Eukaryota > Ichthyosporea > Dermocystida > Chromosphaera > Chromosphaera perkinsii. The sequence goes on along the minus strand of PDIM01000004.1, from coordinate 28,608 downwards.
GCCGTATGGAACGGCTGATTACTGGGAACGTAATGCCGAGCGCTAGGGTCGGGATGCCTGGCTTCGACGTTCGGAGTCCGTGAGGGCGAGGAAAACAGCACTTCCAGTACCATTTCCCGGTGGTCGTCGCCATCTCTTAGGAGAGCAAACAACTCTTGACTAGCCTGTGCCTTTGCAAGTAGGTCAAGTGACTGGGCATATTTGCCGAGGACAGCGGAAAATAGGGCTTTTGGCATACCAAAAAGAACTTGGAAAAATTGATCGCGCTGAGGGGCCATTGTTTTAAGGACTAAATAAAACCTGTGAATGACGTTTAACAAGAAAGACAAGACTGTGATTTGTTTGTGATTTGTTTAACAAGACTAACTGCAGAAAGAGTTCGAAGCTCAGAAGTAAAATAGCGCTTTACTTTTCATTTTATTTGTGTCTTCGCACCGGAAGCCACGCGCATGCAGGCCACCGCACGTGTCACGCCTTTCCTTTTTTTTTTTTTTTGCCCTCTCTCCTTAGAGGACCCTTTCCTTTTATTCATTGGATACTTTACACTATATGGCCTTCAAGATTTGGTTTTCTCCTTTGTCTTGGTCTGGCCTCCCATTTCCAGTTAGCCTTTGTAATGATTTCTTCTACCGGTGTAGGGTGCACTTGGTCCCCGTAGAAAAAGCTATTCCTCTCCTTCCATGCAACAGCAAAGAATGTAATAACCCATTTAGGTCTTCGAAGCAGGTCTAGAGACAGACAGAGAGCTAAATTGGGGCCAATTTTCGATGATGCGGGCAAGGGCACGCTGTGCCCCCTATGCATGAGGGAAGAGGAGTCTATCAGACACATAAACGTCTGCGATGGATACCTCAGAATTATCGATGAAAGGAGGGTAAACGGCGAGGTGGACGTTTTCCACCACGTGTCACGCCTTTCCTTTGTCCTCTCATTCAGCTTTGCCATAAATGGCGTGTGGAATGTGTAGACACTACACAGTCGCACAAATATACGAACCTGCATTTGTAGCATGCTTTTTGTTGCGCAGTATCACGTTTGGGATTTTAGTAGTTACCCTCACGATGTCAGAAATGGACGAGGACGTGGTGGACGAATTGTGGACGAACTACCAAGTTTAATAGTCAAGGAAAAAAGTGCATAGCTTTTTTTTTTTTTTTTTTTTTTTTGCCCTCTCTCCTTAGATTTGGTACTTTACTATATGGCCCTCAAGATTTGGTTTCCTCCTCTGTCTTGGTCTGGCCTCCCATTCCCAGCTAACCTTGCTAATGATTTCTTCTACCGGTGTGGGATGCTCTTGGTCTGTGGATGTTTTCCATCATCTGATCCGAAGGCCAAAATGGGTGATTACATGCTTCGCTGTGACATGGAAAGAGAAGAATGGTTTTTTCTACGGAAAAAATTGCAGAGCTTGGGTTTACTCATAAAAAAATTATAAATTTTTCCCGTGTCAATTGGGAATACGGACGTGGCGTCCACCATTCGTCCACGTCCACGTCCACGTCCACCTCGTCCACGGGTTTTTGGTGGACGGTGGTCGACGGAGTGGTCGAGGGCCCGTCCACACGACTTTTGGTGAACCCGTCCACGAAAAAATATGGTGGGCGCCCTACGAAAATACGGAGAGTTGACCTTGAAACAGCCTCTCTGACGTCAATGAACCTTGAAAGTTCAGTGATTATGGGAAAACCTCGTGGAGAATATAATGCTTAAATTACAGCTTAAATTATTCCGAATTCCGATTGATTGGGGGAGAGAACAAGGATAATTAAATTCGCATGTATTTTAAAAGGGAATAAACGCGTCCATGACTGTGGTCTGTGGATGGAAAAAAAAAAAAAACCAATGCATGTACATGTTTTGAATGAAAAATGAGTGTAGAAAATAGAATATCCTAATTTGTAACATTGGCCAAGCCTTATTTAGGAGAAAGAACATCCATATATGGAATGAGGTCCACAAATATTCCGAAATTCTCATTCAATAGGCATTGGCACGTGTTTTTCCGGTCTACGCTGGTTTCCAGAGATATATATATAGGCTGGGTCAACCCCCCGTCTCACAGCTCGTTGGTAATTTAGAAAGAGAAAACGTCGATAATACCCTCTCAAGCAAATAATTTGCAAATACTACAATGAGCTGTGAAAAATCGGACCTTGCCTTTTGTGGTTTCTTGCCGTGTTAATTCGCTGCTTGCATGCCTTGAGTGTAATGTATCCATAACAAACATACAAGAGAACTGTAAGCAACAGATAAAAAAAAAAAGACCAACCAGAACAACAGAAACATACAAGGGAACTGTAAGCAACAAATAAATAAAACAGAGAACAACAACAGAAACGGGAGATATAAAGCAAAATGAAAACAAGCCCAAGTACTTCGCCCGTACATTCAAATCTAACCCGTTTAAAATCACAATCCCACCATGCTGCTATTTAATATTGGGATCATATCTTTTATTCTCTTCGCGTTCCTTTTCCCCAGAGGTGCATGGCTGCCTTCCCTGTCTGTCTTCATGACGGGCTTCTTCCTCTTTGGGGTTCCCTCCTTCACGATAAACATGGTCGATTACATGAATAGGTACATCTCGAGTAGTTTTGCCCCTGCAAACCCGTACGAGTCCTTTGTGATTGTGGGAATTGTAGGCGGTATATTGTTGATTAATGACTCCAAAGTTGTTCAGCGGGTCTGTCTTTGCCTCTTTGCGGGTTATCTCACCTCGGTGCTTGTTTTCTCCTTTGCCAACTTTTCACAATATTCTTTGTCAGGGGAATCAGGGTTCACCTCTGGCTACAAGAGCAAGGGCTCGAACTCCCTTCCAAACGCATCCTTTGGAAATTTGGGGTTCCCCATCTCTGTAAAGTACATCTTTCTTGGTGGATTCTGCGTCATTTACTTAGCTTTAATCCTGTTCAGAAGAACACGCCTCATCGCGTTGTCCTCATTTACATCAATTTTCGCAGGTTATCTCCTTGTATTGGGAGCAGAGTTCCTCGGCCTCTTGTCCTCCAAAATCTTTATCCGTCTGGACGCCCTTATTCTCATCTACACGAATCCCCAAGCCGGTTCTTTATGTGTATTCAAAAAGGAGGGCATTATAGATGACCAATGCTTTCAGAAACATTTGGTGTGGCTTCTTGCCTGGGTGCTGGGTACAGTCTTCCAATTACTTATTGGTCTACTAATTTCCACTCCACCTGCTGAATGCCTGCCTGCAAAAGACAACCCTTTCAAGCCATTGAAGTCCCCGTTCCGCTACAAAGACGGCTCTAAAATTTTGTTCTATGGTACGAAAAGGGGTTCAGATGCGACAGATGGGAAGCAGGCAAAGCATCAAGGCAATGAGGGTGATTCGCTACAGCACCTCCACACATCCTTCGCTGATACTCTCAGAGCAAATGGTGTGGTGACAACCATCACTGCAAATCAACGGTGCCTTTCAGAAGATTCGACCTCCAATACATCGTCACGTGGAGGTTCGACGTCTTCTTCATTGCCTGACTTCATAAATGGGCAGAGTGAGGCGGATTTAGAGCAGGGTCTGCCAAGCAATTTGTCCAATAGCGCCGCTTCTAGTCAGTCAAACAGTAGTGGCTCAAGTTCGTGTGATGTGTATATGGATCTTTCAAGCATCCCCGACCCTAGGTTGGCCACCTGTATGATGGCTACACAGTATATTGCTTTGGGTTTCGTGGCATTGTGCATTGTGTTAACTGTGGATTGGATATATTCGTCTACTCTCATTGCTGTGGTGTTTGTGTTCTGCTATGTGATTGTTTCTAATATTGTTCTGAGTGCCCTTTTTCTATATATGAGCCATTACATTCGCCACTTTTGGAAGGTTTTTCGTCATACCATTCCTGATACCGGTGCTGACAAGGAGCCTGCAGTATTCCCACTGCAAGCCAATATGAAAACCCTCGGATGCTATTGTTTACTTTCAAACCAAAAACAGGCCTCCACAGACTGTTTCCGCTCAATGTATGGCACATTCTGTCGCAATATGGATCCCAAGGGTAATTTTGAGACGACTGTGGTGAGTGTGTCAAAGGATGTGGATATTGTTCGGCATGAGCTGTTGATGAGGGATGTCTTTCGTGTGAAGCTGTGCAAAGATATGTACGGCTCTTTGAAACAGTTATTGAAGAGTATGTCTGATGACATTCATGATGCGGAAAAGCTTCTTCCGTCTTGGAACGACATGTGCCAATACAGTGCTGAGATCATCCTGTCGCACCAATTGGAAGAAGAAAAGGAGACGGGCTTGAAAAACAACTATGAAACAATGAAGTGGATTCACTCCAAAGAGGAGCCATTTATAGCGTTTTCACGTATAACCCAGAATTGGATTTTATTTACTGATAAGCACAAGGCCGAATGTGGAGATAATTGGCAGGATAGTTTTGCCCTCGAAGCGTGGAAGTTCATCAAGATGCAATGCGAAAGGTTTATGTACTTTCATCGCACCTCCCGAGTCCTTCGCAAGCCGGGGCAGTACCAGGATCTCATGCAGCTTTCCACGTGGGGCATTGATTACTCGTACACGTATCCAAAGCAACATGCTCGGGAAGGCAGTGTGATTGGGCAGCCCACCTTTGGATTTACTGGCAATCTAACAAACAGTGGATTATACAGCAGTGCACAATTCCAAGAGCTGCAGCGGCTGTTCGATGTTAATACACAAAAGGACTTTAAAAGAGTTAAGGATGCAGGGCTAAAAGGCTCTCACTTTCTCCAAGGTAGCAGTTCCAGCCTTTTTTCTGACTCTAGTTCCGTTATCAGCTCACAGAGAAACGGCAGGGGACCCACCTCTGCTCCGTCAGTAGATAGCTCAGACCCCAATAATCAAGAACTGTTCCCTTTGGATAGTAGCCTTGATAAACAAGATGACTCTGGTCCATATTCATTTACATTGTTGATGGACGGAGATACCAGTGCCCCTGAAGGATCTGTCCAGCGTCTTGCCCAAATAGCGTTTGGAAACCCCTTGCACGGAATTATTCAGCCAATAATTAGACCAGGAACATCTTATAGGACAACACTAAACAACGATGAAGAGCAACAACTCAATGATGTCTGCGCTATGTTTTATGAGGCATGGGGTGCTGATGCCAAACAAGCTGCTTCGATGGTTTCAATGGAGTATGATAGTTTAGCTTCACGAGATGAGGTGGGAGAGGACCAAGAAGACCTGGAGAAGATTGAAGAGCGTGGTGAGGAGGATACAAGAATGGGCAAGGAACAAGAGCTCATCCATATATCAAAGCATCTTCGAACGGACATTGTTGTTCCGAAACAAAGCGTTTTCATGTGGCGAGTAGGAGCGCAAGAAGTGAGTGTTCCCTCCATCGGAGCTTCGGTAAGTAGTACAATGGGTCGGTCTTTCTTTTATGGTAAAGGTCTGGTAAACAATCTTGCTTACTGCTCTGCCCTGCTTGGATCCCCCGAAAAGCCCCGCGATGCCCTACCGATTGATATATATTCTCATGACACCTATGAGGCCCTGTTTCTTCGACCATACTGCACTGATGAGGTGTTTTTTACCGAAGACCCCGTCTTCAATCCTTTGGCAATTCAATATCAGAAAAAGAGGTGGATGGTGGGTGAACTTATAAACGGCTGCTACTTATTTCCCGAGAGCTTCGGCCGGCTTGTACGAATTCTCAAGGCAATCCACACCGGCTGGGTCATGTTCTGTAGGTCGTTCAGTGTCAAGGAAGCGACAAGGAAGGTCCGTCTAAAGCTCACTAGTAACATACACACAGATCAAGATATTTGCGGCAAGGGTACCCCAGCTGCGATAAAGACTTTAAAGGAGCCCATGTTGATTTTGACGGCCCCGTTTTTCATATTAGTGGCGTTAACTTGCCAAACACTCTTTACCTCTACAGAGAGACTTGCTCTGGACATTACCGACATTTACAATGAGCAGCAACTTTATGATGCAGTCATTCACGCTCACTCCGAAACCAAATATTGGTTCTTTATATATCTAAAGAATCTTGACATTCTACTCTCCCTGTTCATTTTTGTCATGGTTGTATTTTTGGTCATTAATATCGTTTTCAAGATCATGGACATCTTGTTTCATCTTCGGTACCGGGTCCATCCAAGAGAAAGTGAGCTAACCGTTTGTCGGAGAAAATTCATACATATAGCCATTTGCGCGTTGGAATTGGTCATGTCCGTAATCAGCTACCCACCAGAAATTGTTTTGGGGACAATGAATGTAATCCAAGGGCTTCACAGTCTGGTTACAGGGCGACTAAAGTGGAGGCCCCAGAGAGAAGTGGAGATTGAAATGGAAACCGTGGCACACAAAGGATTTTGGGTGCTGCTCAGAATTAATCTGAAAAGAGGAGGCGCCCTTGTGATGCTATCTGGTGTCTTTGTCATTGTGTGGTTTCTCGTTCTAAACTCTGTAGTGGTCCGGGGAGAGGCAATTGTGAACGTACCGTCGTTTGTTGTGTGGATTGGAGCGCTTTGTTGCGTCATATATCCTTTTTGGATGGCACTTTTGGGGACAGCGCTCAGCAACAAATTCTTTCTTGTGCGATGGCTGGTGGAGATTGAGCTGGTATTGAATCACAGGGATGCAAATAACGACAAGAAGTGGAGGGGGGGGGGCGAGAGAGAGGAGGGGAATGAGTCAATAAAGAGAATTGTATTATGATTTGTGTAATAAATGCCTAAATGAAACTTTACTAATTACCTTGAATTGATTACTTATAGCAAATAAGCTATAGACGTAAGCTGATAAGCTAAAATCATAGTAATCATAATATGTTAAAAATATAGTGTTAAAGTTACAATTCACTGCTACAAAGTACATATTTTAGGTTTACCTCGATTACTTGATTTAGTAATGGCTTATACTTTAAATGGTTAAAATATGTCGCAGATATCTCCTGAAATGGAAATAAACGTGTTATGGATTACAAAAAGTATGTCCTGTTTGTTTATGTCGAATACAAGTATTAAGCGAGAATATCTGTGTAGAAACATGGAAATCTTAAGTCTTGACAAGCACACTCTTTGTAATGTCACAAAAGAATAAAGATTCTACCTCAGGTATTAAATGTGGATTCATCTCTTAGATTCTTTTTTTCTTTTAATAGGGTCCGAGGAGGGAACAATGCAAAAGAAATGAATTGAAGTTACTGTGCCAGAGTGTCAAAAGAGAAAGCAAACCATTAAGTTGTCCTAGGGAAAAAGAATAAATGCTAGTGTATCTTTTTCTCTTTGTTTTGTTTTTGCACAGTGTAGAGTAATTTCTTGTTGGCCCTATCCGAGGAGAGAGATTAATCAACTAGCTCGGCTGGCAGTTCCCTTTTCCTTTAAATTAAAATCCTATCCAATGAAGGTGAAACCGTGAAAACCATGAAAGAACTATTTTGTATTTCTTTTTGTGCGATCTTAATATGTTGGACTATGAGGGGCAGGTGGCTTACCGGGGGAATCTTGGTAGGCATGAACAGCAGAAAGGAATATCACACGCTTGCCAAGAAGTGGCTTCCGCTCACCAAACGGAGGGGTTTAGCTGTATAGTTCTATAAGTGATATACACAAGCAATTTACTTAACTACAGGTAGCCTCTTCTAACTGATATTAAAACCTCTTAACTAAGGCTTCAACCTTTAGTCTGAAATGCTTCTCGATTGTCTTTTCCTCACCCTGATTGTGCCCTTTCCAATCTAAAAAAGAAATTTCTATTCCAAATG